>VXBZ01007846.1:20663-58451 GCA_013399135.1 Heliornis fulica | reverse complement strand
CGGGGGGGGGGGGGGGGGTGAAGACAGAGGAGATCATGTATGTCCCATTTGAAACACACGAGCAAAAGAGTGGAGAACCGGCCGTATTGCATTACAGGGGGAAAAAGGATCTCATTAAAAGACTCCCGTTTTCATGGCAAGGTGAAGGAGGCAGAGGAAGGAGGGGCTGGCAGGGCTAATTATATTAAGGTCATTTCACCTGTCAAAACTTTCCCTTTAGTGGTGTCCCTGGTGCCCTGGGATAACATCCAGATTTGTCTTGAATGGCGTCTCTGTTCCTGCTTAGGAGCCTTGACCGGTGGATCGTGAAGCGAGCTGCATGAAAGGAGCCCTGAAGGCACCCTTTTGCCTTCTTTTCACCTCCTGCTCTCCTTTGATTTTGCGTTTCCCCCTCTTGGGTTTCACGGTGGGTAATGACGAAGCTCCGCTGAGTTGCTCACCCAGAGCCGTGTTTTCCTCAGGAAGCCACCAAAGCAGCCGGCTCGCCGAAGGCCCCGGGCCCTGGCGCTTGTGTTCAGCCAGGGTCTCGTCTCCCTGCGTTTTGAACCCATTTACACCCTGCTGCAATGCCAGTTTATCCCCCTTGAAAGCTCTCCTCTGGAGCAGAGGGGTTGGAGTGAGGCTGATTTTGCTCATTAGACTAATGGTAGAAACCAGAAGGGTGCAGAGACAGGGATCAAAGCAGAACCAAGGGAAATACTCTGTTTATCCACTTGAAAGAGGCAGGGGTTGAAGGGGTGGCTGGCAAACCAGAGTGTCCTCATCCTAGTGATGAACCCTAGAATTATCAGCCCTCCTTCAGGGGACTGTTCCAAGTCATTAAGTTATTTCATTTTCTGGGACCTGGGGATGGGAGGAGGCAAATTTCTACAGTTAATCTTTCTCTCAAGGTAGGTGGAAGCCATGCAGATGGCCTCGCTTTGCTGAGATTAGCAGGTAAAAGTAATTTGGGGAAGAAGGGGCGATGGGAGGAACACAATAGGGTTCATTCACAACCACGTGGGTTATGTTTGTCACCAAGGAAACGGAGCAGAAGTTTCAGAGATCAAAGGTGTCTCCACTAGAAGTTGTTACCTAAATGCATGGGGTAAATGAGAGAGGACTGCAGACGAGGAGGAAGCACACCAGATTCACGTGGCCTTTGGCAGTCGGCTCAGTGAGTCAGATTCATCCTGCTGAAGTAGCTTCACTGGAGCTGAGGGATGGATTTGGCTTAACATGCCCTGCCTTTGACAGATGCTTAGGAGTAGCAGTGAGTCATGGATGGTTGTGTCATATGGTAGGATTTCATGAGTTTCCCTAAATTGGGGCACATTTGGATCCTGGGATTGGATTTTGAGTAGGAAAATCTGCAGAACCACATAGTTGCCTTTTAAAATAATCATTTCATGAGGGAGATGAGCAAGAGCATTGACCTATGGATGTGGAACTGCTTGGTGGAAGTTGCTGTTAAGATTGAACTCCTGGAAGTCTGTATTTGGTCCTGTCAAATATGTTAAATGGCCCTTAGTGTTGAAAAGGATTCCCAGGAGGAAAAGAGCTGTAGTTTGGGGTTCTGAGAGCGCCAGAGGGAAGTGTTCAACTGTGTGAAGTGTCACACCAAGCTCTGCTGTTCTAGGCTCTTCCCATAGCTTCTAGCATGTGAACAACTGCGTTAGCAGCCTGCCCACACTTTCTCTTTGACTCCTTGTTGAAGCGCTCTTCTTCTACCCTGCTCTATGTTGGGCCAGCTTAATCCATCAGGAACATAACCCACCAGACTGGTCTTTGGCTTTCTAGTTGTGTTGTAACATGTTTTTGGTGAAGTGTCTGGGGAGGTAGTTCTCAAGAAGGACTGCTTTCGTCTTTGGAGAGGTAGGCAGTGGTGTAGAGGTCTGGGTGATGCTTTAGTGTTAAAGAAAGACGGAAAATACCCCAATGAGGAGAGTCTTGTACATCCCTGATCTTGCTAAAAAACACCCTTGGAGCCAGCCCAGGTTGCTAGCTCAAAAATTTTGAAGACTTTCAAAAATCTTTGAAGTTGCCTTCCTCCTTTGTAGTGTGATTTGCAACTTTGGCCTTGAGGAGGGTGAATTGACGATTTTAAATGCTCTCACACTTTCAGAAAAGGGCATGCCAGAGTTTGGATTATCTCAAGGACAACAGGAAGCAGAAATCTGTGCTAGGGCTGGCACCTGACTGTCCACCCTCCATCTCAATTCTGCCAGGTGTTCCTGCCATCCCATCCAGTGAAGCAGGGATGGAGACAAGCCTCCTGAGGCAGAGAGTTTCCAGTGCAGTAACCTGAATCATTTTAAAGAGCAGGAATCAGAGACAAAGCAGGGTATTGTAGGCAGAAAAGGTTGAATAAGAAGACCCTTGGGAGCCCCGCCACTTCTCCCTTTAATCTGATCAGCAAGCAGCATTCTTGTAATTCCCTCCAGGTCACTCTGAATTCCTGCAGTTTCTCAGCCAGGTTGAAACCTTCCCCTTCAATATTAAATAATCTGCAGGCTCAGAGGAAGGAGCAGCACAGGAGCAATACAAGACTTAGTTTATATCAGAAACCAGCAGGATACTACTGTGTACTTCTCCCAACATCTCTAAGGCTCAAAGATTTAAAGTTACCTTGTGTTGTGCTCTCTGCTTTTAAAATGCTTTGCAAGGTCACTCTGAGAGGATGTTCCTCTTGTATATTTAGCTGACACTAAGTGTCACTGCACTGAGTGCAGTGCTCTTTTGATGTATCTGTTAGCTGTAATTGTTCCTTGCTTAATTCCGGTGAAGCAACACCTTTGGTTTGTAAGTTGGAGTCATGGGACTACTCCCTTTTCCAAAGGGACAAGAATACACAGCCTGAGGCAGGTCAGAAAATCTTGATGTCTCCATTTGACCAAGGAGGCAGGTCTGGCATGGTTTGTGAAAGGACCCACAAAGAGGGAAAAGGGACCCAATATATGCCTGAGTCCACGCTACCTCCACCTTTAGAGTAATGCACCCTGAAACCTGGGATATAAATTTATCTAAGCATATCTTTCCTGAAAGAGCTGAAGGCAAGTCAGTGCCAGCTCCTGATCTACATTCTGTAGCTCCTAACCACATTAAAGACATGTTCTGTGGTGACCTGCAGGCCTGTAGTACCCCTGTCCCAGCCAGGTCCTGCATCACCATGGCTTTGTCGCAATCTCCTCACAGAAGCCAGAGGAACGTTCAGGTGTCATTGACCACAACCTCACCCACAGTGTTGGTGCAGGTTCAGTGTCGGTGTATTTGAGTGATTTCTCTCTGTGCAAAGACGTCTCCATCTCCCTCACCAAGCAGAGCAGGCAGGTTCCTGGGATCCATGACATTCCATGTGGAAAGACAACCTGCTGTACTGCCCATGCCCTCACAAGTCTGTCAGAACCCCCATTTGATGAGTGAAGGGCAAGCTATAAAGCATATTTATTCTCTCAGGAAGCAGGCAATGCTTTTTAAAGGCTGGGAAGGTGGGTGACAGTGTTGAGAAAGAGACAGGAAACTCTTAAAGCTAATGAAAGCAAGGTTGGCTTGGTTCACATCTCACTTCTGTTGCATCTGAAGGATATGGTAGAGCCCATGGTCACATGCCCATGTAGGAAGATGAATTAGGATGAATTAAGACATTTAAAGCTATTTTTCCATCTCTCAGTGGGAAATGAGGAAAATGCAATGTTGCCAGAATTTCTTGTCCCAACTGTCTCAGAAAGATGATTCCATTGACTTCAGTGGCTGGTAACTCCAGCCTGATGTGAAATTCTGCAGAACTTCACTGAAGTTTTTTAATTCTGATGAAGAGCTGAGAATATTTTGAAAAGTGAAGTGTTACTGTTCTTCTGAAAACTTTATTTAGAAAAAGAACACTTTTTCTTCCAAAATATACAAAAGCAGTATACTTGTATACTTACCGTGGAAACACATAGCCTGAAAACTCAAATGACATTAGGTCACTGGTTTCCTTTTATCAGTAACTTTGAAGTCTTTCCTAGTTTTCTAATTTAGATTCTTGTGATAAGAGATTCTCAGTGATCCTGGGCAAAAGCCAAGACCCTCTCCCTGTAGGTTGGGAACACAACCACAAGCAGCAGTTCCAGTTTTGAAGACAGGCCAGGTCTTAAAAGTGACTGTGAGGGCTCTGCAGAAACGAAGCCCGAGACTTTGGGCTGCTTGACATTTCAGCTGCCTCTTGGACTCACACACGAGTCACGTGTTGGGTTTGGTGTTTAAAAGCGTGGTGGTGGTGTTCAATTCATGGGTTCTGCTATGCCAACCTGGATAGCATGCATGAGGCAGATCATAGAATCATAGAATTTTAAGGCTGGAAATGACCCCTAAGATCATCCAGTCCAACCATTAACCTACCGCCACCAAGTCTACCCTTAGACCATGTCCTCAAGCACCGCATCTCCCCGTCTGTTAAACACCTCAAGAGATGGGGACTCAACCCCCTCCCTGGGCAGCCTGTTCCAAATCTTGATGACTCTCTCAGTAAAGAAGTTCTTCCTAAGATCCAACCTAAATTTTCCCTGGCGCAGCTTGAGGCCATTACCTCGAGTTCTGTCGCCTGTTACTGGGGAGAAGAGACCAACCCCCACCTCACTGAAACCTCCTTTGAGGTAGTTGTAGAGAGCAATAAGGTCTCCCCTGAGTCTCCTCTTTTGCAAACTAAACACCCCCAGCTCCCTCAGCCTCCTCGTAGGGCCTGTTCTCCAGACCCTTCACCATCCTCGTTGCCCTTCTCTGGACACGCTTCAGAACCTCAACGTCCTTCTTGAAGTGAGGGGCCCAAAACTGAACACAATACTCAAGGTGAGGCCTCACCAGTGCAGAATACAGGGGGATTATCACCTCCCTGGTCCTGCTGGCCAGGGAGGTGATCTCACTGTGCCTTGCAGAGCTCTGTACACTTGCTTTCTAAACTCCCTCCTGCTGCAATGTGGTCAAGTACCAGTTCTCACCTCATCTGTTAAAAAAAAATTGCAGAAGTTTTTAAAAATAAGGCGGAGAATTAAATGAACAGTTTACAGATTAACTTAATGTAGAGCAGGTGACCTTGGGTATGAGCCAGCCCTGGGCAGACCCCAATCTGTATCTCATCTGAGTCTGACTGCATGAAATGGGAAACCATCAGTTTCTAGAGTAGGTGGTGACTGACTCCCACCAGTGCCAGAGTCCAACACTTACTACTACCCAAAGGGAGGTGCTTCTGAAGAAGGTGGGTAGGCTTCTACCCCCTAGAAATCAGTTCTCCCACTGTAGCATTGGGCGATGCTCTGGGACACTAGACAAAGCCTAAAGAAGCACTCTTCCAACTCTGAGAACCAAGGCAAGATGCCAGCTGAGCCCAGGACAGCCACAAATTTTGCCTGGTGCTTCAACAATAAGAGAAACTTAGAATTATAGGATGCCTTAGGTTGGAAGGGACCTTGAAAGGTCATCTATGAGTCCTTGCTGGTAGCCTTGACCACCATGCCACGCACAATTGGTCACTACAGCATATTGAGCATCAGGTATGTTCTAGAGAATGAGGGTTCAGGGTTGTTTGTGCTGGTGCCACTGTTCCAAGAGCAGGAGTGGATGATCTGAGGGTGCCAGGCTGGCTGGGCATTGCCGTGTGCCTGAGCGAGCAATCCCTGGTCTCCTCCTCTCACGTGCTGTGTGTGCAGAGCAGACAGACCTGAGCCCCGAAAGCTACATTTCATTTAGTAATTAATTAGTGATTCTTGACCCCAGGCAGCTTCAGCCTGCTGACAATAACAAGATTGCAGCCTGTGTATAAGCTCGCCTCCGTGCCCTTACCACTCTCATTACATTAGCTGAAATCCTTTGCAACAAAGACTCGGGCTGCCTGGCAGGGGAGGGATAAAACCCCTTTCAACTCATGGTTTGGGTCTGTTTCCCTGCAAACCTATCACTCAAGTGTTTCCTCTGCTGCCTGCAGCAGCTCCTCACCCCAGGGCATTGCCCCCAAAGGCCACGGCCAACAGAGCAGCTCACCCAAAATGTCCACCCAACCCACCCTCCAACTGAGACAGGAATTATTTGGGAATCCTCCATGGTCTTCCCACAATGCCCTCTGTAGGATCCGGAGGAATAGAGCACCAGCCTCCCAGTGCGAGGGGGGAAGCAGGGCTGGGGCTGCGGTGGGGTGAAGCCGCACGGGATCCGGCGGCGTTGCCTGCGAGCGGGTGTAGTGCTGGTGAGGACTTGGATGAAGCTCCTTGCCGTGCCAGCTGCCTGGGGGAGCTCTGCAGCGAGGAGGTAAGCTGGGAGCTGCCGTTATAGCCTGCTTTCTGTCTTCAGACGGGGGTGCTTTTACGCTCAGAATGGTTTTAATTATTTGTTGGAAGATTTTTGAGAGCTCCTAGGGTAATAGAGAGGCCTCAATCAGTGTTTCCTAGCTGAAGGCATCTATGGTTGCGCGTTGCCTCGCCTTAGTCATAGCTGAACCTTGCATCAACTTGTGCCAAGTGCCTGGGTGGTTCCTTGGTGACTCTGGTAGCGGGTCTCAGTGGCTGGCAGCTCCGGGCGTGTTGGAGTTTGCACCGAGCACTATGGAATTTGCAGCAAAGTGGCTGTTCCTCATAAATTATCACTTACTATTTTGCCTCGCAACAGCGCGGTGAATTTAACCTCACAGGGAAAAAACATAAATGAAAAGGGGCTTTGGCATGCCTGGGTGAGTGGTGGCTGCAGCTGCAGCCCTGTGCTGCTGTCCCTTGATGCACTGTGTAATCCCTGACACTTAGGACTTGTTCAGTGTCGATACTTGAGCAGGGAATAAGGCTCCGCTGCTTCGCTTTTCCTGGAAGAAAATATCAGCAGATGACCCCAGTAAACCAGACTCATTCCTACTCTTTCGAAGTAGGAAAAAATGAGAAGGAGCAGACTCACTTTCCTGCTTGGCCTCAGACTTAGTCTCATCTGGTGTAAGGAGCTAGTCCAGAATTTGTTAATATTCTTACAGCCTCTGGGATTCGTAAAATTGTGGTTGTGAGGGAGGTGGAAGAAAGGATCAAAACTGGGTGATTTGAAGGTGATGGCTCTGGCCCATGGGTCTGGCAGCACGGGGTGCTGCAGTACCACATCCCCACTGTGTAACCACTATGTCTACCCACAAGGCTTTGGAGGTCAGGTCTGAGACTCCTCTCTGTCCCTGTCACCTGCAAGTGTGTTGCTGGAAATCCCATGTAATGTCTGTCAAAGCCACGATGCCGTTGTCTCCCTCATTAGTGCTCCACAGCTGGGAGAGCATGGAGGAGTGCTGCAGTCTGGTACATCAGACTGCTGCCACTTCAGTGGGGAGGCAGAGTGGCTGCAACCTGTCTCCAGGACAGATATAACGCTGATGTATCCATCCTACCCTGTCCCCTGCTCCCTTCCCACCATCAAACCCTCTTCATCCCTCCCACGTTCTCTCTCACACATTTCTTACACGGAGAGAGAGCTGAAGGGGCTGTGCTGGGGCTAACACGTCTCCAAACTTGATTGCCCGCTGCTACTCACTACAGGGGGCTGTTCCCACTTCTTTCTAACAACTGTAGATGTTATAGGAGGAAGAGATGGAGAGATTCGTGTCATTGGTTGACTTGGAGTGCTGATGGGCTCCACTCCTTTTTTCTTGCATCCACCCTGCAAATCCTCCCCCCCTTGTCAGAAAGTATGTGACACAATGACATCCAATAATATACTATCCTTCAGGGAGGAAGAAGTACTAAATGATTTCTTTTGCTTTAAGCTGTGTAATTGCTAGGGGAAATGTATTCTTTTAAAATGACTTTTTCTTTTATTGTCGTGTTTAGGGAGGTTTTTTGCACGTCATAACATTTTGTCTGTTTTCCCTGAAATCCTCCCGTGAAGGAGTGATTGTTTGCACAAACGGACTGACATGTTGATACAGGCTGACAACTGCATGGCTAAGACCAAAATAAAATGTAAAGTAAACACATTTGCATAAGTTTATTATATGACCCAGTTCTTACGAAGCAGAGGAAATGGGGAGATGTGAATCTAAGCAGCTTATCTTGCATCTCCCCTTACTGCTGCACCCCTCCTCCTTAACCTCTGCTCCGTGAGTGCCATGGGAGAGTTGTCTGGATTTTTCCATTCAGATTTGAAACAACAGGTCCCTCTTGTAGTTCACTTATGCTTTTGCTTGGCTTAGGAGAGAGGGTGTGGAGGAGGGAGCATTCCCAGTTTTGCCCTCATGTGAAGCTGGTCGGTCTTTCCATCCTTTTTCTTCTCAGTTACACTTTAAAAGGCTTCTGTCAATGTATTTTCCATCACTTTAGAATTGCATTGACATCCTGCTGTTTTGTGTCATAACTATGTAGCATCGCAGAATGCTGATTTGGTACTATCTATTTCTTGATCTGCTTGTGGCATGGTTTTACTGAAGGATTCTGAGATCAGCATCTCCGTTTTCCAGATGAGGAAACCAGAGCGTAGAGCAGTGATTTCCTTTTGGCCAACAGCTCTGTGGTAGAGCCAAAAAGCAGGACCCAGATCATTGGTGTCTTGGCTGAGTGCAGGGAATTTTGTTAGTTCTCAGCTGCCTGAGGATAATACAGCTCCCTCATCTCTGTGTGTGACTGGCTGGGAACACAAGCCCTTGCCCAGAACCATGAGTTTGCCCTAAGGTCTGTGGCACGTACCGGGGCATCGGTCGGGTCTGTGATGTTGGTTGGCTTTCACAAAGCAATGCCCAAAGTGCTATGTGAATCCTGAAAAGCATGTTTTGAACCTCCTCTGAACTCGACTGTCCCAGTAGGAGCCAAAGGAGACCTTTGAAATCCTTCAGCCCTCTGCAGGGCTGTCCCATCTGATATCCGTGGCTCTGCTCTGTGGAATTGATAACAACCACACAAAGTTAAATTTGTAATAACCATGCCAGCTGGTGCTGAATCCTCTGGCCAACAGAGCCCCTGTGAGCAGTTCTTGCTATGGACAGAGCAGAATCATCGTTTCCAAAATTCCTGGAAGTAGAGCTTGAAGCTCCAGACTCCTCGCAAATGAGCAATTCATGTGCACAATCATTTAGTCTGTGAATTTCTGGAGGATAGTGTGGGTTGAGTGAGTATTTATTTCTTAGTTTCCTTTTGCCTATTTTAGGCAGTTTCTAGCCTGGTGTGTTAGCTTCTGTGCCTTGCTCAGATGTTTGTTATTTTGGAACTGACGTTGCGTTCGTAGAGCAGTGACATCTCACAGTGACCCCCCTATCGCCCCCCTTTGTGAGTTCAGCTCTCCATCCCACCGGCCTGAAGTAATTCCTGGGGCTTCCTCAGCAGCCTGAGCTCCCCCCAGAGCTGCAGAGCCAGTGGGGAAAGCAGCTGTCTTCCTTCCATCTCCCCCACCCCAGCTCTGGATATCTGCCCAAGGGAACTGGAGGGTCAGTGCCCAGTTTGTTATACATCTGACCTTGTGGTCATCTCGATGGGGGGGGGCTTTGCTAATGATGTAGCAAGGAGTAGAGTGGCACAAGGGCACTTTGTCATGGCAATGCCATCCTAGAATAACCTTGCAGAGCATTATATAGTTTTGCTTTTTTTTTTTCCTATGGTGTTACATATGCTGGTAAGAGTCTAACAAGAAAAACATGTGTTAGTAACAATTCTAGACACAATGTCCCCACAGCCAGACCCTTCACGTGTCTTTATTTTGTTGGATTTTGGGTGTGTCTCTCTCTTTACCCTAATTGCTTTCCCAACCATAAAGACTGTCAAGATATTCAGGATTTCAAACCCTAATTTTGGTTTTCAAAAGCCCTGTGACATCCAAATTTTTCAGGTAGTATGCTTGTCCCACAGCTAGCGTTGGATCTGCTGAAATGGTGGGCTTGGGTATATAGTCTTGAACATCTGGAGAAGTACTGGGGTTCAGAGAAGGAGAGGAAGGCTGGGAAGGGGTTGATTTGCATATATATTTTGTAATTATGGATATTTTTATGTAACACGCATCCACTTTAGGATACTGGTAATACTTTCTGAGTTCTGCTGGGGTATGTTGCAGGTTTTGTGGCTTCTGTAGTTTTCTTGAAAGGGCTGGGAATAGTTTTGGTGTGTGTGGGGGAAGATCCATGGAAAAATACTGGAACTGGGTTTGTGAACACACAAATCCCAGCTGATGTGTTTCTACAGTCAGGATGCTGAAATAGGAACAGAACTGAATATAGCTGGTGTGAATTTTACCTGTGCTCTCTCCCATCCTCCCCAGTGATGGCTTCACTTTAGCTGGAATGGGAGACCTAGGTAGGAGTTTGTAGGTGATTTGGAGTGGAAGGGAAGATGTCATTGCTAGAGCTGAACTAGTTATGGAAGTGTCAGATTCTCTTCCTGGCTTTGCTGCAAGTTTTCTGAGAAACTATAGACAAGTCACATATTTCCCTTCTCTGCCTTGGTATTGTTATTTGTGAATTGGGAATAATTAGCTGTTTTTTGACTGTTGCATCTGTTCAGCCCACAGCTAACTGGAACTTGACTTTCAACTATGTGGCTGGACACAGCAGCAAGATGTTAGTCTGAACATTTGGCTTGTCTGATAATTTTCATAGCTAATGTATCAGATAAAGCTGAGCACAAGTTGAACGTGTCTTGTTCCCGACTCTAGACTAAATGGCAGCTTGGCAGTCGTGTGTTTCTGCACCAGTGGAAGGGTTTTGGGGGTTTTTTAGCCAATGGAATCATGCCACTGCACGTGTGGGTGGCACTGATTTTGGACTGGAGATGGCAATAGCTCAAACATGATGTAGGAATTCAAGAGCAAAGAACACAAAAGCTTGGCTCCCAGATCAGAAGTAGGAGATAAGAATATCACTCGAGTCCTCTGGATATTGTCTGATATGTATCATCTGAGTCCCTGATGAAGGGGGTGGCTGATAAATCCAGCTAGTGGTGATTCTATCACCCCGGCTTTCAAAGCTCACTTGTTCATGCTGGTAGATAAAAAGGTATCAGACACGTGTGCTTCTTATTTCTTAAAAATTCCTGCTCCCTACCCTGTGTCTCACTGGTCAGCTTGCACTAGTTTTTCATTGAGCTGAGGAGGAGGACAGGACTTGAGATATCATCTTCCATGAGGAGTTGCTGGGAAGCATCACTGTGATCTTGATCATGCTTCAGATCATTTACACAAGCTTTGTAAGGCCAGTGCTTTGGGAACAGGGTTCTCTGTGCCGGGGTATGTTAGAATAAACTCAGCCTGCTACTTCCATGAAGCGTGGGAGCAATGAGTCACACTACACAGATTGACTTACGTATAAAAACTCCCTGCTAGGTGTCAGAAGAGAATGAGCTTTATGCCTGTAGCCTCTGCGGTTGGGCAACACATGCTGTAAAAATGTTCTGGATGTGCAGCAAACCAGCTCGAGCTGGGAGCTCTGACCAGATCACAGGAACACACAAATCCTGCCCAAATGTCCAAAAAACTTCTCAGTTGGAAAAGAGGACGCAAAACAAACGTAGACTTCTGGCAGTGTTTGACAGGGCTATGATCTGTCCCCTTATAAAAAGCACATTTGTTAGATGCATCCTGATGCACATTTGTCACACTGCAGGTTGGGATGGACTTGCTGCAGCTCCAAGATCACAAACTCCCTCCTTCCCTGTTCCCATCACAGGAACCCTGGAGGAAGAGAATAGCCCATACTGAGGTTGTCTGTAAGCTAGTTAGACCTGGATCCCTCAACTGCTGTAAGAGCTGCTGGATAATATATGTATAATTTTATGTTATGGCTTTTTATGAAGAAGGAAGTCAGGCCTGGGCTGGTGAGACTGAAAGAGCATGGAGTGGATTGGCTGTCAAGGGTCAGCCTCCCAATAGCCCTGTGATCAAAGGCTGCTCTCAGCAGCATGAGTTTATAGGCAGCCAAGACAAACAATGAACAACTTTATCTCCTTTCAGGAAAAAAAAAAAAAAAAATCAAACCTACTTTAGTTCCAGGAAACCATTTCTGGACCATACATATTTTGGTTGTTATTCCTTCCCCTTCTCTATAATGCAGCTATTTCTAGATGAAGGATAACAGGGAGACAGCAGAGCAGAGCCTAAAGATGAACCAGTTTGTGCCATGTTCCCAACTGGTGTAAGTTGGAAGTCGAAGCAGCGCGACCAGTTTACTCCTGCTGAGAATCTGGCCTTCCCCAGCAGCTGTCACTGGAAAAGTAACAGGGAAGCTCTGAATTGAACCAGGGCCATTTCCCCAAGTTTGATCCCTTCCCCAAAGGTGTTGCCTCTTTTGTTTGAAGCTGGAATATCGCCTCCTCCTTGGCTGCCCCAGCTGTGGCCTCCAGTGTCAGCTGGTCAGAGCACAGCTGGCCGGTTTTAAACACGCCGGCCTCCGTGTCAACTGGCTGAATAAAGCAAACGGAGGGGAAAAATATTTTGGGCTCCTGTGTACTTGATTATTTGTTTGGGAGGAGAGGAAGATATGAGAAGAAAAGCCTCTTATTCCTAAAATGGAAAAAGTTGCAAAACTTTTGCGTTGGGTTTGGATCCGAGGGAGAGGCATCTTCTCAAAATGCAGAGTGTTCTTGATTTAGGATTTCCTGTTGGATTCGTTTCAGAAAACTATTTAAGTCCTAAGTGGCCAGATTCTCAGCTCGAATAAATCTGCAAAGCGCCGCTGATAGGAATCAGTATGTAGCACATTGACCCCAGCTTAAGATCTGGGGCCGAGGGCTGGTGGTGGATTGTGAAGATCTGTCCTTGTACAGGGGCTCAGAGCAGGACTAAATCAATAGGTAAGTGGTAGTCCTGAGGTTTCAAAGCTGCATGTGGGTGTTTAACCCCCATGAGTGCAGGCACCCCAGTGATTTGGGGGTCAGACTGTGCTTAACATCTTAACACAGTGTGGGCTCTAAGGTTTGTTTGGGCATTTACACTAGACAGGTCTGGTGTGGTGAGTCTGGGGGGAGGCAGAAAGCCCCCTAACTTTTCAACCTTCACTCTTAATGATTCCTCTAGGACATCACAGCTCTCTGTACTACATATTTCTACCCTTCCACACACTGAACATGGAAAATCTTGTGAGAAAAGCTTCCTAAGCCAGGATTTAGTGCTGGGAATAGATGCAAAAAAAAAAGCCCTTGGGGGGGTCTCAAGAAAACATATTTCCATAGTCGTTCCAGATGTTCCTACAAAAAAAAGTGGTGGAGAGTTGGAAGGTTGTGGCTGGTGCCGGTGATGGGTGCTCCTGGATCTGTAATGGGGATTGTTGCCTCGAGGGGTAGGAGCAGACCATGGGAATGGAGCTGCTGCCAAAACAAAGGACAAAGTACACAGAAATGCTTCACCTTCTCTTCTTCCCATCCAACCCACTGGTCTCAAAGGGATAAATCTAATCTCCTGTAATGGATTTAGGGAGGGAGGGAGGGAGAAGAGGAAGGAGAAGTTGAGTCCAGGCCTGCATATTGAGGCCAGTGGCAGAGTCAGTAGCAGGACAGGTCTGGTTCTCTGTCCTAGGGTCTTTCCTACATGAAGCTAACCAAGCTGTGTAAATGCAAGCAGCCCAGGAGGAAGGGCATTCCTAAATGGGTTACTGTGCTCCAGCAGAAAGGTCTGAGCTGGCACAGCAGCAGCTGCCTGGTCTGGCAGGCTTGTTGATGGTGTGGGTTTTTCTAAGTACCTTCTGGTTGGTTTTTTCTTTTCCTCTTACTCTGACTTCCACTGTGGGAAGGAGCAGCTGGTGAAATTGCACATGAGGAGAGGATTTCCAGACCTGGAACAGGAAGTCCTACATCTATTTTCTCCTGTCTGGCACCACTGGTCCAGGAAATATTCCCAAATCTCTGACCTTCATTTCACACCCATCAGCAGAGCCTCGGCTGTGTCCCTTGCTGCTGTCTCCACTCGATGTCTCATTCTCTCTGTTCATGTTCTTTCTGTTCCTCTTCCTTTCTCCCACCCTTCAGAGTCAACACTGCAGCAGCCTCTGAGTGACAGCAAAATGCAAGTGACTTTATTTTGTTGAACTGTTCTGACTTACAGCCCTTTGTTTTAAGCCCATGGCACTCAGCTTGCTACCAGCTGCTCCTGCCTCATAGGAGCAGTTGAGCTCCAGAAGTTGAGAGTCACCTGGCACCTTCAGAAGAGAATTAGGTACCTGCTTCCCCAGGGATTTTAGTGACATTTAAATCTCCAATTCCTAGAAAGTGCCCATGACTCCCCCAGCCAAAAGGCATTGCATTTCCATAATGCATTTCATTACTTCTATACTATTTCTGCATAATTCCCAGAAGGTCTCAAGGTGCTCTGTGGATGCTGAGGGATGACCTCATCTGTAGCTAATGAAACTCCGGTGACCGATAGACCTGTGACTTGCTCAGAGCACAAAGCACTGGGCAACGTGAGCCAGCCCCATACCTCCGCCCTGATGAGTTACCCCCATTCTGCTACTACAGAGAAGCTGGAAATCCAGTTTAACCATCTGCTTGGGAATTCCCCAGTAGCTGGAGGGGATTGAGCATTCTCACACCCCAGCATCAAGGGTGCGGTTAAGATGAAGGACGCATGCGTGGTATCCGCGTACGTTCCCTGAGCCAGGCTGACCCCCAAAACTGTCCCTTTGGAATTGGGACAACTGGAACTGGGAAACCAGTATGGTACTTTGGGCTGCCTACTATTTCCAGTGGTTGGACAGTGGGTGTCCTCAGCATCCAGTAAGCTTGGTGACAGAGTTTGACTGGGCTGGGATGTAGCTGCAAGAAAAGTTGTCTGATGTGCATATGTTGGGTATCTTACCAATGCCACTGGGTTAGAGGACCTGCAGGAACCTGGCTGTTGGTTGCTCTGAAAGCCAGAAGGTGCTCAAGCAGAACAGACTCTGGGGAGGAGGGAATACTCTCAAAAAGGGTCAGGGCTTCCCCTACAATAAGGGCCTTTCTATAGAATCTGTAAGTACTCTTAGGCATGTTTGAAATGATCTGCAGCCTAACGCTGTTAGGATCTGGTCCTCCAGACCAGACATCATGTCATCTTCTACTGGCAAAGAAGTTGGAAAGCCCCAGCTGTTGAATGACATGTATCAGCAGCACATACTCCAAAGTCTGGGAGAAATCCATAATGCAATAACTTCCAAGCCATAATCTGGACCACCGCTGGTCTGCAGGGTTGGTTGGGTTGGATTTTGTAGCAACTATGATTGCATTTTTCATTCGTCCT
Source organism: Heliornis fulica (assembly GCA_013399135.1). Lineage (NCBI taxonomy): Eukaryota > Metazoa > Chordata > Aves > Gruiformes > Heliornithidae > Heliornis > Heliornis fulica. The sequence goes on along the minus strand of VXBZ01007846.1, from coordinate 43,298 downwards.
GATTTCTTCATATGAGTGGTTGTTGAAGCCCAGCAGGGAAATGATTGGAAGAGCTTGTGGTCTGTTGGTGGCTGTGCACTTTGGAAGCCCTGCTCCTGCAACAGGACAGGTGAGCTGGTGGTGCTTGGTATTCACCAGTGAGATGACATACTCACTGAGAACATCACCTGGACTTACTCTGCAGCATGGGCTGTGCAGATGGTTTATTGTCAGAACCTGTAGGTTATCATATATGAGGACTTTGGGAGGTAAACATGAAGGTTATATATTGCAACATGGGCTTTTTTGTATTATTTCTCAGATAAAGCTGCTGCCAAGAACAGCACGAGAAGAGATCTGACCAAATCTCAGTGGGACGGGGCAGTATGGAGAGGGCAGCAGTCAGAGGCTTGCTCAGTGTTGGGTGTGAAGACTGTTCTTATGACCCAGTGGTCACTACACTGGATAAATCTGTATCCTGCTATCAAGCCTGGATTGAGATAGAATTGCCCAGTGACCTATTAGTGCAACATGCTTTTTTTTTTTCCCTGGCACGCTCGGATTTTTCTCTACCCTGGAAGTTCATTAGTGGGTTGGTTGGGGGTTTTTTATTTCAGTTCACAGACAGTTGGGAAAATGTGCTGCCTTCATTTTCTGCATGGAAGAAAATATCTTCAACTTCTCTGGGTTGTTTTTTTTTTTTTTAAGCTTAATTAATAAACAAAATTACTTTCAGATTCTGTTTCTCAACAGTCAAAACATAAGTTGTTGGTTTTGCTTTGGGGTTTTTTCTTTTTATAATGGCTGAATTTTGGAAAAGAAGGGATAGAAGAATGAATATTACCTGCTTTTCTGTAATGGGTTTAAAACAGAAACCTTTTCATGAAAATTGACAGACTTGATGGTATTTTTTTATGGGGAGGAGGGAGGATTAGGGTAAAGAGCAGAAAGAATAGCTCTAGTTAAAACTCATTTTGGCAAGTAAATGCATATCAGCACACTCAACGAAATTCCACCCTGCCTCTGTTCTTGCTGGATTTATTCAGATGCCATCAACCTCCCAACTAGAGTTTCTTTTATAAATATGGTTTTCATTTTGCACATTTTGCTGCTGTTTAGGACCTTATCAGTTCTTTGCTTGACAAGAGATGCTTCTGCTTTTTTTTCTCTAGATATACTCGCCTTCCACGGCTGAACTTGGACATTTACTGTCGTTGTCGGGTTGTTTCATTGCAAACAAAATACTTTTCTTCCCTGTGCCCCCTCCCCTGCTGTTGAGCTCCACAATGGGGAGTGTGGAGGAAGGAAAATATAGAGCTCATTTATTTTTAAGTAACTGTAACTAATGGCTTGATCAGCTAACGTAGTGGAAAATATGCAAACTGCTTGGAGGAGAGTGGATGTTAAAAATGTAACTTCAACATTATTGAGACATCTTTCAGCTCTAATGACAGACTGAATAACAAACATGTCAGAAACTTTGTTGCTTCTCTAAGCAAAAGCGAATAATTGAATTTATTTTCAGTGATGGTTTTGCCTTCTACGTATTCAGCTCCTCATCCATTTTGCTGTACTTCTTGTCAGATCCCTTTGTGTAAACAGATTTTTTTCTTTAATGGTAGAGTTAGACGGGTAACAGGACTACTTCATACCTCCCTCACCTCTCTGCTGCACACCTTTTTCTTTTTCTTTTTCTTTTTCTTTTTCTTTTTCTTTTTCTTTTTCTTTTTCTTTTTCTTTTTCTTTTTCTTTTTCTTTTTCTTTTTCTTTTTCTTTTTCTTTTTCTTTTTCTTTTTCTTTTTCTTTTCCTTTTCCTTTTCCTTTTCCTTTTTTTCTTTCTTACTTATTGTCATAAGATTAATGCTCAAATACTTTCATCATTGCTCTAGCCAGTGCCTATGCAGCTTCTAGCTGTCTGTGCTCCTTGAACAGATTCTTGCTTTATGTGGACCAGCACAAATTTAGTAAGGTCTCAGAAATAATGTTACCTTGCATCATCTGGTCCTCATAGTCTGGAGCCATGAAACATCTCGCTCAGGTGTTTGCAGAAGTTCAGTGCTGCCCATTCTGCCGCAGACAATGACCCTGGCCTCATCTCTGCAAGCCTCCTGTGATGCCAAGGGCTGCAAATAGCACAGTAGAGTCTGTGATGGGATCCTTTTTCACAGATCTCATGGGAAATAGGGGAATAAAGTCCGTTTGTCTGATGGGACAAATGGTGATCGTGTGTGTGTTCTCTTAAGGCATCCTCCCAGTGCCTGTGTGAGGCAGGTTAATTCGATTTCCATCCTCCCCCCATGGAGGGGCTGGGGAGGACCTTCATGGCACCATGCCATGCCTGCCAGCCCCCGCAGCTCCATTCCACATTGCTCTTTGCCCTTCTTGGCACAAGGAGCTAAATCTGCCTTTCTCCCTCCCTGGAAGGGAAATCGGACCGCGGAGCTGGCCTGCAGCTTCCCTCCACGCAGCAGCAGGGACAGGGCAGCTCAGACACATGGTTTTTTGACTGTGTGTTCCTTTTTAATTCAATGCAGAGTCGAAGCAAACCATTCCACCCACAGGTGAGATCTTTGGAAAACTAACTGCCCAAAGCTCTGAAGCTTTCAGCCTTCACGCTAACGCACGGGCCCAGCTGGCTTGAGATTAAAGAGTGCAGTTGAAAACCAAAAAAGCATTTGAAATTGCACCACTGAGCTGGCAGGAAATTCCAGCTTTTTGTAGATGTCGGAGGCGTTGGAACGGCGAGGAACCAGAAGGTAATATTCAGAGGTGAATCGCATCATCAGCGTTTCGGTGGGGAGGATCGCCCCACCCCCAGCTCACCCTCGGATACACGTCGTGTGTGGAGTGGGGGGAGCATCCCCAGCCTTCCCAAATTTGGGTGAGGGGGGGGAAGAGGAGGGAAGAGCGACTTGGCTTGCAGCCTGGCCCATGCTTCAGCTATCTCCGTCTGCAGAAGAGGCCTCTTGCGCTCGGTGTGAATCCCAGCGTGGCTCCGCACTTGCTCTGCGGATGGTGCTTCAGCCCTGTCAGCTCCAGCAAGCCCCAGGCGTGCCAGAGATCTCTGGTGCAGATTGGACGCCCTTCTCGTGCCCAAGATAAACCTCCCTTCGCTGCTTGGACTGAATTTCTCACCGTCTTGGAAGATAACTCACAGATTAGCGGGTTTTTTGACTGCTCTGAGAGGAGTCAGTGTTTCATGTGGGTTGATCACATTTGCCTGGGAGGAGCGAGAAGGATGGCAGGCCAAGAGGACTGTGTGGTTTTCTGGACCTTGATCATTTGTTGGAGCAGGCACGTGTGGGCCTGAAATGAGACTCTCAGTGAACATGGATTCTGAAACCATATTGAAAATCAGTGTCACCCGCTCATTCCCTTCCTCTGCTAAACGGGCTGCCAAAGATTATCACTCCAGAAACAATGCTTAGAGGCATCTGAAGAACTTGAGGCCTCCTGTGAAGCCATTGGCACTAATGGAGGACTTTTGCTTCCTCTTCTCTTGTCCCTTTTCCTCGCCCCCCCCCGCACCGAGGAGGGCGGCTGATCCCGGATCAAGCCCTGCCAACGCGAGCGGCGGAGAACAGAATCTGCGTTGACGACAGATGGAACGAATGTTATGGATGCATCCCAGGCCCTGAGCTGTTGCGCCACATAAATCAGTAGCAAGGCTTTGCCAACTCAGAATGCTTCACAGGACTGGACTTTCAGCCAGCTTCATGTCTGGCTTCACAACCCCCAAAATTGTGTGGTCAAGAAAAAAACAAAATAGCAAATGTGCATGCCCTCGCTTGAACTTCTAGCCAGTGGAGCTGGTTTCGGTCCAGCTCGTGGAGATGGATGTGTCTCCGTGATAAGCTGCTTCGGAAAGATAATTTATTGTTTGAAATCCTGTCGTTGCACTGTGGCAACGGGCTGAGGATGCCGCAGATGAAGTGTGAGGTTCCAGGCTGCAGATGCTCTGGGAGCTGCGCGGGTGGTTGGATGCGTGCGACGTGGCCAACCACCCCCTCCCACCCCCTCCCCAGGTCAAATGCAATTAGATAGCAAATAATCAGGGGGCTGAAAATATTTTGTCTTGGTCTTTGTGTTTGTGGGCCAGTCCTCCTCGGAGAAAAGCTTAAACCACACAAACATCGCGTGTGAAAACTCGCTCCTGTCATGAAAGCTGCTTCCCGTACACTGCACGATTCCCAAGTGCTTGGGATATAAGAAGAAAAAAAAAAAAGGCAAATAAAAAGATTTGTTGTTAAAATTATGACTTGGCAGCCCCATATATGTGCGTGGGGGGGGAAGTGCCTGCAACCTTTTTAGAGGCATACTTGCCCTTTGGAAAAATGAACTTCCATTAAAGTAAAAAGGCTTCACCCTTCTTGGTGGGGTTGTGGGGGGAGAGGGCAGAGGAAAGGCTAAACCAACCCCTTCAGCTTTTTCCCTCCGCTTCAGCAATGACAAAATGAAACATTTTAATGCAGCACTTTATATCTCCAACAGCTGTGGTAGCCTCATGTTTACAGAAGACATCCTGTTGTTCAAGGGAGACACTTCTGCCTTGCTGAAATGAAATATTCCCACCCCCCCAAACGCTGCAATTTCCACTCCAAGGGGACGTAACACCAAGGCTCTGGGATTTATAACAGCGGCTTCTCCAGCGAAAAGCAGCTCCAGTCTGTGAAATAAATGCACTGGCACCTGCCTGGGTCTGGGCATCACTTGGAAAGGGGAAAATAAATTAAAAAAATAAATTTAGAAAAAAAATACTGATGGCTGTGGAAATCCTCGCCGCAGTGCGCAGGCCAGCACGTGAGCATATCCTTCTGGTATTAGCATCCCAGCCCTCGTGCCTGCTGCAGGGTGGGATGAATCATAAGGAAATGCCACCCCAGGGAACAAATTGGTCATTGTTTGAAGGAGCTGATGGCTCTTGGACAAGCACGGGATGACTGTGGAAGCGTCAGCAGGGAGAGAGGCTGCGTCCAGCTCGCTGCATGCACGGCAGCGCTGCACAGACATGCGAGCGAGGCCAGGCATGCTTTGCTGCCTTACCAGGAGAAGAGCGATTTGCCTGTGTTTTTGGTTCCTTGATCTTTCTAAATAAACAGTTTCTTAGTGCTGAGGAAGCAAAAAGAAAAAAAATTAAAATAAGAAAACCCAAACCCTCAGCCATCACTGTGCAGCAAAGGTTATTTTTTCATGAAACGGGGGCATGGTGGGGACCTCCACCTGTTGGCAGCCCCTTGGGGGTCTGCAAGGGCTGTTGGAGCATCCCTGCTCTGAGCAGCGTGATGGAAATTATAGCTTCGAGCCCTGAGTAGCTTTTTTTCGGCTTTGGATCTCCAAGTCTGATGCATGTTAGGATTTTCCCCAGCCTCATGGGGCTTTACAACTTTGTTCAGCTGTTGCTTTTCCTCTGGAAAGGTTGGTGGGGGCTCAGTAGGATGCTCAGGGTCATTGGGCAAATTAGCAGCAGAGCCAGACTTAGCAGCTCCTGCCTGGCTGCCGTGTGCCACGGCGGAGCTGGGGAAGGGTGAGTTTTGGTGCTTTGGTACTGTTTCACTTGGCAGGGGGTTGCTGTCAGGTTATAGATCTGAGGGTAAAGCCTGCGGGTGAAGAGTCCAGGTCTTTCCACAGTGAGACCCCAAATGGGAAACCCTATGAACTCCCTGCCTCTGGCCCCAACATCTGTTTGCTGCGGGTTCCTGTGCACGAGATCACGAGAGACGTGGCCTCAGAGGCCTGTGAGGTCACTGCATAGCACTCTCTGCAGATGCCAGGGATGACACTCACATCCATTCAGCTGGATTGGGTGGAATAAAGGGTGAGGTGAGTCCCACGTGGGTATCTCACATCTCCAGTCACCACTTCAAGGGGAAACCTGTCGCCATCCGCCTGTCTCCCCACTAAAGGCCTTGGATGGAAGAAACTGAGAGATCTTATAAGATCACTATCAGTGGACTTGCTTTCAAGTGACAGCCATGTCTGCAATCCAGCAAAATCTCTCTGTTTCCATTGATGCCCTACAATAAAAACAGAAGTAAAGAGAGACAAGAGCTAAGAACGGGGAGACTTTGTTTTAAAAGGCTTATAAAAACACATATAAAGCGAGAGATGAAGAGAACAAAGGGGTAATGGAAGCCGACAGACAGTTCTCATGCCATTAAAACTGCATCTCCAAAGGAAAAAAAAACCTCTCTCAAAAAAAAAAAATCGTTATTTGAGGGGGGCGAGCTGTTTTTATTGTGAACATGTGCAAATGGAGGCTTCAGCCATATAAAACCCATGCCCACAATAAGTATATTTGTGTAGCAATTAATGTGAGATCACAGGCTCGGCTTTTGCCAAATCCTCGTGTCAGCATGGGGTATATTATGTGTGTCAAGAATCCAGTCCCCAAATGTGGAAGACATCAGGCTAGTCATAATTAAATGTTTTGTCGTCGCAGAGCAAGGCCGCGTGCGCTTCAGCTGAGCTGCCCCTCAAAGGCCATCTCCCAGAGCTTGCTCTCTTTTGGCAGGTCTTGAAGGAAACTTTATACAGAAGGAATTTCGAGATACTCATAATTAGACCCCAGTCTGTCCTTCCCCTCCCACCCCCAGCCTTTTTTTTCCCCTCCCCACTTGAAATGCAGAGGTTAATTTTCATTTTCTCTCTGAAGGAAGCTGAGTTTAAATCTCTTTGTTGCCACAGGAGTTCACCACCTTGGTGCATCGTTGCCATTAGGTTTCCATAAGGGTTTCTAGTAACACTTCTGTGAAGCCAGTTCTTTCTGGGAAGTTTATTACAGCAGCTGCTAAAGGCAAAGAGGTGTCCAAACAGTGCAGGAACACACGTTTACAACACTTACAACTCCAACAGATTTGGTTACAAGAACTGCTGTCATTTTTCCTTCTTTTATTTTCCCTTCTTTTTCTTTTCCTTTAACTTTCATGGTCTTACTAAGACTCAGCAAAGCAGTGGTCCCTGGTTCTGTGTGTCTGAATTAATTTTAAGCAAAGCAGAGGCTGGAGTGGAGTGCAGGAAGGTTCTTGGCATGGATGGGCTTTGCTGAGAAAAGACACATTTAAGGGAGGGAGGAGGAGTGCACGTGTGTACATGGGGGGAAGCTGTGTCTTTAATATCATACTCTTTCTGTACAGCAAGCTGTTTGTGGACCTGCTGGGCTTTCACAACCCAGTCTGGTCCAGGGGTGTCAAAAAGTGAAACATGTGGTAAATCTGGAAGGCTGGCTGGAACTTAGAGAGGTTTTAAAGGTGAGGGGTGTGGGAGCATCCCAGTAGGGATGGAGTGGTCAGCACAGCTTGCGGCTCAGGGAGCATCTTTACATGGCCTTGGGCATCTCAGTTGGGTTCGTATCTTCATATCAACTGGATGTTGCAAATATTCACACCCCCCATCCTCTTTTATGAAGATGGGAACAGATGTGCCTCACTGTAGAAATTCTGACCAGCTGAGGAAGAAGCTCGAGAGTTTATAGTCATTTCTTTCTTTTGTTTTTAATTCCTTGATGGTTTTCTTGGTGGCAATGTGAGCATCATTTTGACTGAAGAGCACAGCACCTTTTCCAGTCCTGCTGCTTCAACTGGTTTTCCGCTTGGTAAGAATTGGGAGAGCAGCAGGAAAGAGGAAGAACAGAGAGGGTACAGTGTCACTTTCCCCACCCTCAGTGTCTTCTTCTGCACAAAGTTAAGAAAAGTGAGTTAGACTTAGGTGGGCAGCGCTGGATTCTGCTGCCTTGCTCCCTTCCCACCAACAGTGTGATCCTCAGTCCTCCCAGTGAAGTCAGAGGAGTGAAGTCATTGCTGCTGCATAACAGCAGTAATTCCTCTTGTTTGTAGGTCCCTTGTGATGGGTTGGTATGGATGGCTGGTCCATGCCAAAGCTTATTCCAGCACTTCCACCTTCCATTTTCAGGTGTGACTCCGTTCATACACAATAGAAATACATGCTGGGGCGGGGGGGCACCTTTCATTTTAAATTAGCGACAAACCCACATTGTCACTTCTGCCTTTTATTGGGCAGGACTGCAAGTAAAAGTTATCACCCGTATTATCTTCAGGAGACTGTGTTTCTTAAAGACACCTGCTAATTTATTACAGTTAATATCTTAACAAGGCATTAAATGAGAGGTGTTCTCACCGCTTACGCAGTACTTCAGAAGAGCCGGGTAGCGTGCGATTGCGCAGCGAGCCAAGCTCATGGATGGCTTCGTGTTTGTCTTGTAGGTGTTGTAGCAGGATGTAAATTTTTTTTTATTTTATTATTATTATTATTATTTTTTAAAAAATTCCCCTCTGCAAGTGATTCATCCAGCATCTCGTCCTCGTTGCATGTAATGTCTTGTTGGTGCTGGAAGTGCTCGCACTGCGGGGAAGGCGCTGGGTTCAGCGGGAGTCGGGGTGCTCGCGAGAGGAGCCTTTGCTCAGTCTGTGCTTGCCTCCAAAGGCTGTGTTGCAGGGAAGCCATCTGGAGGGGTAGAGGCCAAGAGGGGTTGGTTTCAACTTGTTTTGAAGAGTTGAAGCCCTCATTTCCTCTAAATCTCGCCAGTGACTCCTGTTTTTCCCACATTCCCTGTAAAAGCAGCGCAAATTTTGTCCCCGCTCGGGAAGTCCTCTGAAAGAGAAGAAACCAGAATCAACTAGGCAATCCTCTTTCCAAGAGGGAGGCAAATGATTTGGAGAGAGTGATGGGGCCACCTAATGCTATTAGAGCTTTCTCTGGAGAGCAAAATCTCAATGAATAGTTTTGCAGACATCTGTAATATAGCTGGAGGGAGGAGAGCAGAGGGTGGCAGTGGTGGGTTTGACCATCTTGTACTACTTGGAGTGTTGCCAAGGAGAGCAGGGGTACCCAGGGGAACTCTTTGAATCCTGGATGGAGAGGCTTCCAGGCTCTTCTGTGCACTTTTTGTGTTTTCTGTCTGTCATACATGTGAAGTAGTCTCTCTAGACTGAAGGGCTGAGGGCAGTGGGTGCTGCAGGTGCATCCAAAAAAGCAAACTTGTGGGGTGGGGGATGTACGCTGGGGCTCTGAGACTCACCTGGGGTGAAGATGACATGGAGTATTGGTGCAAGAGGCACTCAAGTTCCTCATCCATCACAGGGACCCCATGTATGCGTGGACACCACTGCCACCAAATGAGCTTCTGGAGCTGGAGTGGCTCTGCATAACAGAGAGAGGTTGTCTGGGGCTCTCCTCCAAAGACAGATAAAGGGTCCAAGCCACACTGAGAGGTGAGCACTGGCTTTTGCAATCAGGGAGGTTATTGTGGTGGTTTAATCTGCTCTTCCCAGAAGGAATTCCACTCTTTTCCCTCATGCCAGCAGCGCTGCAGGACAGGGGCTTCTTTCCGCACCCCACAAGTCCCTTCAGACCGGTGGGGCTGCCGCAAGGGCTGCCCGGAGCAGCCAAGCAAGAAACTTCACCTTTTCCTCCACTGCCTGCCCAGACAAAGGTCCCACTGTCTGACAGGAGCCAGGCTGCACCCTCCCCTCCGAATCTTGTCCCTGTGAACTGTGACTAGTTTATACCTGGGCAGAGCTTTGCCAGCAGCCGCGGCCCAGCCACCCCTTCCAGCAAGCCCAAGGATTTTCCCCCCGCTCTTCCCCTCACCCGCGGTTGTCCTCTCCCCACAGAAGCCCTGGCTCTCCGCTCCCAGGCTGAACTCCTGAACCTTCCTCCTCCAGCCCCAGCCAGGTCGTTAGTTTTGACACTCTTTACCCAACTCATTACACAGATGACAAAGAGATAGCCGGCTTCCTGCTTGCCCGGCCTGTCCCCGGCGCCCATCGCTCCCTGCCAGCCGCTGGCAGCCGTTCAGGTGAGCTCGGGGCGGCGTGAGCCTTGTGACAGCGCGATGGACAAGTGCCATCGGTGGGGAAAGCAGCCCACCATCTGCTCTTGCTCCTTGAATGACTTAGCAAGCATATTTTTCTTGAAAAAGATCCTGCATTAATTGTTTCCCAGAATATTTTGCTACACGAATGTCACGCTTCTGTCTGCTTGGCTTGCCCTGAGTTGAGCGGAGGTATTTATGAGTGGTTTTTTGCACATATTTTTCACCTTTTTGAAATGCTTGGCACCATCCTGGATTCTGGAACAAATCCTTCCTGTTTAAAATACAGAGCGAAGTTAGTCTGGTCAGGAATTGGAGGGAAAGCTGTGGTTTACCTACTCAGCTCCAGCTTAGCAATGCTAAGAGCTACGTAGAGCCTTGTGCTCCCACAGAGGTGGAGGTGGCCAGTGCAGAGATCAGGTCTCCTTGCCCATGCCAGTGTCATGGTGAAATGTCTGGAGGGGAAATCTTACATGGAGCAGCTGAGGGAGCTGGGGGGGGTGTGAGTCTGGAGAAGAGAAGGCTGAGAGGAGACCTTCTCCCTGCCTGGAATGACCTGACAGGAGGTTGCAGAGAGGTGGGTGATGGTCTCTTCTGCCCAGGGACAGGGGATAGGACAAGGGGAATGGCCTCAAGCTGCACCAGGGAAGGTTCAGATGAGATGTCAGAAGAAATTCTTCCCCCAGAGAGCTGTCGGGGTGTGGAACAGGCTGCCAAGGGAGTGGGTGGAGTCCCCACTCCGGGTGTATTTAACAGACAGGGAGATGAGGTGCTTAGGGAGATGTTTTAAAAGATGACAGGGATGCTTGGACTCGATGATATCATATCAAAGGTCTTTTCCAGCCCAGGGATTCTGTGTTTTGTGAATTATCATGTGAAGGTAGAAAAAGCCACATCCTCCCAAAAGCAGCATCAGGGAAGCCTGACCCTCCTGTGGGAGTTGGGGGCTGCCGAGTCAGGTCCCAGAGGTCAGGGCTGGGTGGGAGTGCTGAGCTCAGGCTGCTTCTGGTCTTTCCCTCACCACCACCCAGCGCACACACAGGTGGCTTCTCCTTCTCCCCATGCACAAAACCTCTGGTGGAATTTTAATTCTTGTATGACAGTCTCTGAACCAGGTTCAGACACGCGATTGAGTTACCAGGGCTCAGCTGCTGTGCATTAACCAACTGTGAGGGTATTCCTGGCCTGTGGCAAATGCCAGGTACAACCTGGGAGCTTCAACATTTTCCACAGAGTTTTAAGCAAACCCTCATTTGCCTCATGTATGTGTGAGTGCAATTCTCGGGGCTCAGCGGTAACTCAGATTGAGCCCCTGTTGGGTTAATGAACCCTCGAGCTCTGATGAGTTGTGATGATGCTGATTGCATCCCAAATTTATTTGAAGCCAGGCAGAAATGTTCTAGCCTTAACTCAAAGTAAGAGCTTTTGTTAAGCAGTTTGCCCCAGTGCAACTGAATCTCTTTCCAACCCTGTCACTGGTGGGCTGCTCTGTCGTGGGCTGATCCTGAGCCCCGTCGACAGGAGCAGAGTGATCACACTGACTGTGCTCACACAGCTCAGCCTGTCTGAAAGCACACCTCAAACCTGAGTAGAAAAATCCCTCAGGATCCTGTTTCCCAAAGCAAGCAGAGGGTAGGAGGGAGAGGGGTGTTAATTTTATTGGATTTATACACCCTGTCTGTATGCCAGCATCCCTCCCGGGGCTGGCAGGGAGAAGCCAGGCTGGTGGCCATGTGTAATCAGAGCCGTAGCGTGTGGACAAGACCAATGTACCCACGCCAGCTTGTGTTTGCTGTTGGCATCCCCATGCCACAACCCAGCATCCAGAACTGCTGTGTCTGCGCTCTTACTGGCTCAGGAGTAGCTGGATGAAAGTTCTCTCTGATATATCCATGGGGAGGGGAGAGGAAAAGAGGAACAGCAGAAAATTTAGCACAGAGGATTGTGGATGTGGCACGTGGCCAAGGAAGCAGGCAATGTCCTCTTGCTGCAGTGTGGATGAAGGTGTTCTCAGGGTGGCCTTTGGGTGCAAATCTCTGCAGAGAAGCTGCTGGCAAGGATTAGAAAGAGCCAATGCTGGCAGCAGCCTTTGCTGGGGGGCAGCCGGCTGGGCTGCCTCCATCTGTGCCAGTGGTCCAGCTCTGCAGGAGACAGCATGGTGGGATGTGCTGGGGAAGAAACCAGCGGCCATCCCTTTCAACACCCCATTATCACCTTGAACTGGGGTCACCGGGCTGTTGCAGTGTCTTTTGGGTGAGATGCAAGACCAAGGCCATGAGTGTTCCCCATCAGGAAGGATTCCATGGCACCCGTCCCAACGGAACAATATCAACCCTCGCAGCTTGGCCAACCTCCAGTCAGAATCACGCAACACATGGTATTAACCCTTCTCATCTCCCTCACCCTCTTGCTTCCACCAGCCCTGTGAGCAGCAGTGGCCATTTGCAGGGGTGTTATGTGCCTGTGTGCTGTGGCACTAGCAGGTATTTGCAATAAATAGATGAGCAAAAGCTTTGCCTGTGGGAGTGCAGTTGGGTGCTGTTGTGAATGACCTGGGTGGAGATGTAGATGCCGTTCCTCCCAGGGCAGTGGATTCATGATCCCTCATTGAGGGTGGTTTCTAGACCCCAAGCAAGCTCTTCTCTCAGCTCTGGCAGGAGTTAGATTGGTGGTGGAGGTGAGAATTTCATTGGGAATATGAAGGGATCTCTGAGGATCCCAGTGCTCCCCCAGGAGAGGTGTCTCCTCTTTTTCACCTGGAGTGGAAGTGTAGCATGTTGGAGGTGTGAACATGGTACGGAGTGGTGGGTGTACATGTAAATTTTAAAGCTTAAAAATGAGTCAAGAGGTATGAAAAGTAGTTCCCGAGCCCCATGAGGTGTTTGAAATCTAACAGCTCCTCCCTGGTGGAAAGTTTCCAAGCTGCCTGTCAATCACCACCCTAAAGTGCCGCTGTTCCCAGTGCATCAAGGGCCTGATTCTACTGGGCTGGTGGGACAACTGCATTCAAGCCCTGTTGCAACTCTCCGGCTAAACAGGAGCTTAACTGTGTCCTACTGTGGGCCAAGAGCTTTAGATCTGGCATAGTGAAACATGATTTGAAGATGATTAAGCATCTGCCTACGCTGTCTATTATTGGAACTGCATTGTAGCTGAGGCTGGGGAACCATTTTCTGAGCAGCCTTCCCGGCTTCCTGAAATCGATGATGAAAGTAAGCAAAACAACGTGTTTACATTCCTCTGGGCTGAAAGCCGAGCAGGTTTTCAGGTGCCACCTCATAATTTTATTTTTTTTTTCTTTTTCCATACCCCCAGTATACCAAAGAAACCCCTGAGGCAATCCTTTTCACTCTAATTCGAGGCCGTTTACTTAGGGTTTGCAGAATTTTGTAGCTGGTTGCAAAGAAACAAACCAGGGAAAAAAAAAAAAAAAAGAAAAAAAACCAACCCTTTCTTGCAAAAATATGCAATATTTAACTGGAATACCTGATACTCCCATGATTTTAGGGAGTGGTGGCTTTGTTTTTTCTAGCTTCATTAGTCTACTTTTTTATGTATCATGCAGAACGATAAATAACAACTTATTATAAAGAGAAAATCCTGGTTTGGTGTTTGGCAGTGAAGTGCCCTCACTAAAATCCTTAATTTTCTGCCTATTCAGACACTCTAGAATTGGCAGACTTCAGCTATGAACCTTCAGACTGGGAGCTATTTTCCCCTTCAGGGAAAACAAAGTTAAATCTGAGTACAGGGATGAAGCTTTACAGGCTTGAGATTTACAATTACTGGGGCTTTGGTGCTTAGGACCAGTTCTACAGTAGGTTCGTGAACATTTCTTCCTTTTTTGCCTTTATTATGTGTATCTGTATCATTATAATGAGGGTTTTCTGAGCCCATCCTACATCCATGTGAAACCACAGCTTCATCTCATAGAATTATCTGCAGTGAAGGTCTATTTAGACCTCTTGTTTTCCAGTAGCTTCCCATCATATTAGCAAATGTAGAAGCGCCAGCCAGCATCACACAGACCGATCCTCGTCTCTCACTGGCTGGTATAAATGAGAAATAAGAAGCTCACCTGAAGTCAGGGTGGAAGAAAGTCACAACAGGCCTTTTTTGTAATGAAAATGGCTGTGAATCCCATATGGTTGTACTGGTAGAGGTCCCCCCCAGTCACCCTCCATGCTGGGTTTTCCCCGTGGGGTGTGAATTTATTCTTTTGCTTTTTCTGAGTCATAACAACCCTTTGCAGAGGGCTGCAATGTTCAGCTGACAAATCCCACAGTCTCCAGGGTAAATCCCAATTTCACCTTTGATTTTAAGGGGGCAAGAGTGGGGAAACTGGTTTGCACAAGCAAATTTGGGGGTGATCTTGAAGCTGCCCTCTGATGCCTGTGCCTGGGTGTATTTAGTGATATTCCCAGGCGAGTGGTGCTAGAAATGTACAGATGCTGGATTTGCCTTTCATGTTTTCTTGGTAAATATCTAAATAAATATTTATCAGTAAACAGAGCAGATTTGTTTCTGAAATTGAGTTGGCTCTGTTTGCACACAGTTCTCAGAGAGGGGTTTTTAGGAGCAGTTGGAGGGATGCTCAGTCCCAGGGACCGATCTGTGCAGGGAGAGGAAACGCAGCAGAATTGGGTTTTCATCATAAAGTTCTCTTTTGATGTTTTTTTTTTTCTTTTTTCTCTTCACAAAATGTCACTACTGATGGCAAAACTTTGTGTGATAAAACAAGGCATCAATGCTGCAAAAAACCCAAAGAGATGGGGAGTTTCTTTGAAAAATACCTTTATTTGGACATTTTCAGACTGATAAAGCTGGGCTTTTATTTCATTCAAGGGTAAATCCATAGAGAAAGTAGTCAAACAAGAGGCTCTGAAACCAAAGAAACCAGCTTGCCCCTACTGAAATGAAACAGTTTGTTGAGCTTGAAAGTATCTGTGTGCTTGGAAAGAAGCTGGTTGTGTGCGTGTGGGGCTTGTTTTGGTGCTCCGCAAAATATTTTTAAGATTTATGGGACCTGATGGTGACTTGGAAGACAGAAAGCACTTTCTTCTAAGCAGCTGCAACCGTTCGTGTCCACATACTGTGTGGGCACAGAAGAGTGATTAAACCAGTAACTAAATGGGAGGGTTTGGTGGGACGTGTCGGTGGGTCCTGTACCCTGTGGAAGAGGGGTGGCCCAGAGTGGTGGTGTTCACTCCTTTCCAGCATTGGCTTTAAGCCGTCTGGGGAAAGGTGCCCCAGCTCCCTGATCCTATTTTAACCTCACAGGGTTAGGTATCGTCCTGGCTAGTGCAAAGCCAGTTTGCTACTGGTGGGCATTGGGATTGCTCAGCTCCAGGAAACTGGGGCTGCTGCCTGAGCTTCCTGGGTTTGGATCCTCCTTGTAGCCCTCATCCTCTTAAAACAGCTAAGATACAGAGCAAGGCGAGTTGGGGGGGGAACTTCAGGCTCCCCCCACCCCTTCACAGGCATATCACATGCCACCTGCATCCTTACCCTTTGGGGAAAGCTCCCCCTCGAATGGGATGCCCACAAATGCCCTTACCAGTCAAAACACGAATGTCCCCTGTCCTGGGAGCTGGGAGGTGCCTTTGCTGGAGCCCGGCTCGAGAGCAATACGTTCCCTCAGCTCGTGTTTGGAGGGTGGGGAGGACACCAGGGAAATGCAGAGCATGGTATTTATAGGCTGGGGTGTGATACTCTGTCCAGGGAACGTGTCAGGAGTTCGCTCCAGTGAGTGATTAGACCAAAGCAGGCGATGGATCTGGAAGGAGGGAGCGCACTGTGCCCTCCCGCTTTCCCAGCTCTGGGGCATGAGCTGGCCCTTTTCCAGTCAAAGCTGGAGAAGCACAGGAGGTAGATGTGTGGGCAAGGAGAACAGAGGAAATATCTGCTTTTACCAAAGCAGTTACTGTGGAGCACTGGTGTGTATGGCTGCTCTTTAAGGGACATATTTTAGTTCTGGGCCCCTCAGATCCAGAAGGACATAGAACTACTTGAAAGGGCCCAGCACAGGGCCACCAAGATGATGGAGTGGAACATCTTCCTTCTGTGGGTGAGTGAGTTGGGTCTCTTTAGATTGGAGAAGAGGAGCCTGGGGGGTGACCTCATCATCTTTGTAAATATGTAAAGTGTGAGTGTCAGGAGGATGGATCCAGGCTCTTCTCGGGGATGGCCAGTGATAGGACAAGGGGCAATGTGTCCAAGCTGCAACATAGAAAGTTCCATAAGGAAAAACTTTTGCCCTGNGATTTATATGCTCAAGCCACAAGGGCCAAATGAATAGATCCTGAGACCCCAGGACTGGCTTGCATCCATGAGTTTAAGGCAAACATGTTTCCATCCCCTTAAAGCCTTGGACTGAAAAGATTGAAGAAATCAAATATTTCCACTTCTTTTAACTCTTCAGACAATGATAAAGCAAAAAACCTGTGGGTGGAAAGGTACAACTCTCTGGTCTGAGCCTTGAAAACACTTGCCATGGGATTAGATGGTGAAATAAGCACAGGAATAGTAGGGAGTCTTGCATCCAAATGGCTTTATATGATGAGAGGATCATGGTCCCATCCCTTCCCTCACTCCCTGCCATATTCCCTGGGAAGCAGCAGGTCCCTGGAGTGCATGGTGGGGTGAGAGAGGCTATCATTTCTGCTGACCAGTGGAAAGCGCGTGACCCAGGGTTCACATCACTGCTGCTGGTGATCAGAAGGACCTTCTGTGACCCTGGCAGACTGGGCTTTCACTCAGCACCCATCCAACACAAACAGAAGAATTCAAAGCTACTGGATTAGGAGCTGGTGTGGCTTCCATTAACCCAAGGGTTTTGCTGAGTTGACTCCTGGAAGAGCTGTGTGTCAAACGTAATGAATCAGAAGGGGAGCCCATACATCAGACGAGCCCGATGACCTCCGCAGTCAGACAGCACCGCTGACAGTCGGCGTGTTGGGGAAGGAAGGGGGAAACAGCAGAGAAAACCTCGAGAGAAAACCAGAGAACTGGCCTCATATTTAATAATTTCTTTAAAGTCTTGATGCACTCTCAGGTCCAAACTTGTTAATTTTCCCCAGTTCTTCTTTCCCACTGTATAAATATGTTTTTGTCAGCAGTGATGGCTGGGGGCTGAGCGTCTGTGAGTATTCAAACAAGAAAAGCAGTCAGGGGAGAAACGCCGCCTTGTAAGCAGTGAAAATTTTACTGAGCTACAACCAACAACAAAAAATAAAAATGCTGAGCTCTTCCAGGGAATTTCACTGCTCTTTGTTTTCTCTTTGCACGCTGCAAAGATATAAAAACATTGATACATTCCTTGAGCATCCATCTAAGCCTGGAAATGCATTAGGGAGCCCAAAGCAGCCCCACGCACACGTGCGTGTGTGTAAACAGATATCGCCACGCCGAGACCGAGGGGCCGAATCTGTCCTCGGTGGAACCGGATTAGTTTCGTGCACTGATTGAGTTCATTCGAGGGCCAAGTGTCGTCTAAACTACTGGAGGCATTTCTTTTTTTAACCTTAAAAAGAAGAGGAAAATCCCCAGACTAACTCCAGCGATAGTTAGGTGAGCCCCCTGCCAGCTGGGATGTGCGTGCGCACACGGAGACACAATAACTTTGTCCGTTGCTGTCATAAAACTAAAGGCACTTATACGAGGGTGAGGGGTCAGAGGAGGCCTTGATTTAATAACAGGGGAAACATTATTTTTCTGTTATTAATTACACATTATCCATAGTACATTTGCTGCACTCGCTGTAGATAAGGTTACATCTATATTTTTATTAGGGAAACTTCTCGGGTCACATAGGGGAAGTTGGCTGCAAGGCAGGGAAAAGAAATCTGGTTTGAAAAGCTGGGGGAAACGCTGCGTTACTGTACAGCCTCCCCCTCCCCGACCTGCTCTTCTGGGGACTGATCCTTGCACATTCCTGGAATAACTCACTCGGTGAACGTTAAAGAAACTTGGGGCAACACCAGCTTGGAATTCCCAGAAAGTCCAGAGGGATGGATACATCCTTCTTACATATGTGCTCTTTTTCAATAGCTACCAGATCAGTCAAATTCAAAGTGAAAAGTTACATTCAGCGAGAGGGAGACTTAAAAGTTCAAATCCGGGTCTGGCTCAGTGCATTTCTCCTCTTGTTTCCTCACCTTCAGCTGCTTTGGAGGAGTCCAGTGTGAATATTTATCCTGTTCCTGCCAGGGGAAGGCTCAGAGCCTGCAGAAGTGATGGACAGTGGGTATCATTACAGGGGGAAACAGGAGGGTCGTCTCCAAGAATTGGCCCCAACTGAGAAGCACAGGTGCTGCAGTGCTCCCCTCCCACCACAAATTAGGAGATAACAGCCTTGCTCTTGGGGATGCATCTGTCTCCAGTTTCCCCATCTGAGAGTTTGCATAAGAGCTGGGAGAAGGGGGGACTGGGCAGCTGATGTGAAAGAAGGAAAAAGAAGTGAGAGAAAATAAACAAGCCTCAAGGAATCCACTCCATGCAGATGGATGGTTTGTATTACAGGAAGATGAAGAACCTCTTCACGTGGCGTCAGTGCTTGGGGAAATCTTTCTTCTAGAAGTAGAGTTTAGGGGGAAAAAGGAGGGGGAGGGAAAAGTGATTTTTTTTTTTTTTCAGCATAGCAAGCTGAAGTTTTGGATTTGTCTACACAGCATCTGAGCTCTCCATCCCAGGGAGTGCAAAGGGCTGGGGGAGATTCTCACCTCTTCTCTGGGAGAGCAGACCATTCTCGGAGCATTTAATCCCATAGGAAAGGGCTGCTGCCGCTCTGCAGCCCCAGAACAGACTCTTTAAGGTTGGCAGGTCAGGCAGTGCCAGTCCCAGGTTACTGGTACAGTCCTGTGTGGGCTCTCTCCCACGGGTGATGGACAACTCAGTCATCAATGCCATGCCCCTGCTGTGCCCCCAGTCTGCCTCCTTGGATTTCCCTTCCTTCACGAGGGAAATGTGAATCAGCAGCTGAGCAGTTTTTGCTGCTTCATGGCCCTCATCCTCCTCGCTCCCTGCCAGTCTGGATGCAAAGGCTGAAATGTAAATCTCCAGTTGTTTTTTTCTGCTTTACCCAGGCACATCTCAAATTCTGATGTTTCTTTTCTCAGCTCCCTTAGGATATACAGGGATGCTACTCTCAGCCTGTCTAGTGAGAAAGAAAAGATGAAAGTGTCGGGTGGTTTGGGATATATATATATATATATTGAAATGGCTGGAGGCTGTATGTTTTTAGCAGGAATTCCCTTTTTATGGTGTTTTACATATTCCAGTGTTGCTTACGTCAGTAGCAGCCGCTGAGTGATGTCAGGGAGGGATCTGTGCCTCAGATCAGCGCTCAAAATCAACGCTGGAGACTTGGCTGCTCCTGCTCTGTCTGAGCTGGAAATCATCTGGCATGAAAATCAGGAGTTGTTCATCTTTCTGTACTCATGTGTTTACATCACAGCCTTGATTCAGGTATTCATGAGGGTTCTTTGTGCCCCTGGCTTAGACCTGGGAAGGAAAGCAAGGGGAATTGTCTTTCTCAGGTGTGAAAGCTGGAGAAAGCAAAACTCCAGAGGCTTTTTGCTGGGAAATGATTCTGTCCTAGTGACTGACAAGTAAAACACATGTAGACCTGGATTGGGACAAGAATTTCTGTGGTTTGATCAACTGAGTATCCTGCCTGAAGTCAGTGCAGCAACTTGAGTTAATTTGCTTGATTGATTTCTGTGAACACAGTGACAACTCCCTGCTCCAGAGTCCCGAGCATCACTCTGGAGTGTTTGCTGCCATCACCCACCATCACTTAACATTTTCCAGTAGTGCACTTAGTGTTATTGTGTCTTTGGGGTTTGTTTTATTCCCCACTGTGCTTTTCCTAGTGGAAAAATTAGGCATACAGCTCGAAACAATGTATGGGGGGTAGCAGTGTGACTGTTGGGTGCTCAGAAGGGCGATGTGATCCCCCGTGCTCTGCCTCTGCTGCGTTGCATGTGCTTTGCTCTGCAATACCTATTTATACCACGTGAAACTTATAGATCTGGTTTTGCTGCTGGCACGCTCCTAGCAGGGCAGTTTGTGCAGATAAAGCTTTAAAGTAAACTTGGCCTAAGACATCAGCTCGTGGAATTTCCCTACGTGAAAATATTAATTCCAGGAACTGATTTAAGCACAGTTCTTAGGCTGTCCCCACTACAAGGAGCGTTCATGCAACACTCATCTCCCAAGCTCTGCAACCAGAGCCTCCAAGCTCTTCTTAAGAAGTAAATAGGAAAAGAAAAGCAAACAATTCCTGAGCTGAATCACAATGGTGCAGCTCCCACACAAAGTGGGACGATTAAAAGGAGGGGGGGGGAAAGAAAAAAAAAGGATGCTTTTGTTTTAAGTGTAGAACCAGTCATAATAGGCACAACAGGGAAGTACTTAATAGGGTTTCAGCTTGCAAAACAGTAATTAGAAATGATCTTCCTCTGATTGCTCAAGGCTGCGTTTGTGATAGGTCATTCCTCAATCGGGGCTGAAGATATGTGATGTGGAGGCCCATACTTGCAACGTTACAAGGCAGGCATGCTTTTCTTTAATCATTATTATTCCAGTTACAACCCGGATGAGTGATCCCAGCTGGTAGATAAGAATCAAACACACACAAATATGGCTCATCTTTCTTAACATATGGAAACCTGAATTGCAGAAGTAGTCTCCATCTCAAACCCTCCTCACCCCCCGTCCACCCAGATGGTGTTTCTGTCCTGTTTTGAGCTGTAGTTAATTGAAGATCAACTGTCAAACCCAAGCACAACTCCTTACTGGGTGTAGGGGCAGGGAAAACCTCATTTATAAGAGCCTGGAGTCCTGCCTGGTTCTTCTGAGGTTAAGGTACCACCTTCTCCTGGCCAGCTCAGAAACCCACTGTCTTCTGTCTGCTCCTGCTTCCTCTTGAAAACAGCTTCATGCCCCAACTCCAGTGTCCAAAGAGGTTTTTTCTTTAATTCCAGGGGACAGTAAGTCATGCTTTTATGAGATATTTTCTACACAAGTTTTGGAGGGGATTTGCTTTTGTTTCAGTGGGTTACCTGCATGGTCAGAGCAGCAATGGGATGCTCTCAAGGCACACATGCGTCTTCCATATGTCAAAATATGTTGCCCTTTCTGTTAAAAAGTAGAGGGGGTAGAAAAATCCCTGATGAAGTGGAAGGGGTAACAATGTCTAATCACTGCAGAACCATCTTGAGCTAATTGAGTTTGTCTAAAAATTCATCCAGCCTTTAAGGTTTAATAGAAGATGATGGTCTTAATGCATCACATGCCTTGGAGTAAATGGATACTCTGCTTTAAAGGCCCTGTTGATGTTATGTGAAGGGGAACAACAGTTGTTATGATTCTGAAACTCAGATTGAACCCAATTAATCAATGCTGAGATGATTTGAATCATGTGGCATGCATGGTCACCTCTCTGATATTCTATCCTCATCCCTCCCTAGACTGAGACATGATTGATGTCAACTGTACACTGAATTTTTAGGGAGAAGGCTGAGCCAAGTCATTTGGACAGAGAAACAAATTAGATCAAAAGTGTGATCCAGGGGAAAGGAGATCAGTTTCAGAGCAGAAGCTTGCATTTCTTTTTATACCTTGGGTGCTCTGTCCGAGCACTCACGCCTTGGGGATTGTGCCGAGTGCCACGGGCATGTGTATGTGTGTGTGAACGCTCTCCCGAGGGTAGGACACTGAGCAGGGGATGCCTCGATCAAATCCCAAAGTGCAAAACTCATCAGAAGGCACGTTTGTGTCTTTGGGCAGCTCTTAATGTAAAAATAATCTCCCAGCCATCCTCAGTTCTTAGGTTACAGCCAGCCATGGTTTCCTTGTGACTTTCCTTGTAGAAAACGGATCTGGAGGAGGGAAGGGGGGGGAGGAACCACCAGGATTAGGCACCCAGCGCCAGGGGAGGGGGCCAGTGCTCCCGGCACCCCCCACTGTGCTTCACACCCGCTGTCCACCTTTCGCTCACGGCTTTTACACCTTCTCCTGCCAAGCCTTGACTGGGGGTTAACGTTGCAGGGGGAGGTTTATATTTGATCTTGCCTTTTATTTCCTTGGGCTTCTACTCCTGGATTACAGAGTGGTGGGAAGACTGGGTGGCTCGATCCGGGTGTTCCTAAGGACCAGGGGTTGGGGGTGGTTCCTCTCTTTATATTTCTTTCTATATTTGGTTGAGGGGGGGTGGTGACTTTCTTTTTTTGTTTCTTTTGTGTTTTATTCTTTGTTTTCTGGAAAGGGTTTTCCGCTGCTGCTCTCCCCCCTGCCTCCAAACCCTACACAACTGGTTTGCGGGTGGGTGGGCTTCTTGCCATGCGTGGGCACCCAGATTTGTCCCAAATGAGGGTTTCCATGGCCTCTCCCAGCGGAGAGGAGGGGTGCCGGCTGCCCGGCGGCTGCAGGAGCAGTGCCCCGACGCATCTGGTTCCAATGCTGCACTCGGTAGTTTTATTCCTACTCGGCGGTATAATATAAACTCTACTGTTACACTTACACGTAGCGCAGTCCAAGTCCATCCTGAGCTCCCCTGGCAGCTTCACAAAACCTTGGAGTTTGATGAAAACTTGCTCAAAGCCCTGTGATCTGAGCAAGGGGGTTTGTGCTCCAGCTGCCTCTTCCCCCTCCCCACCGTCCCTGGTCCCCTCCGGAGGGGACAAGCTGTTGACATGACTCTCCGGGATGCTGTGGTAGAGGCTGCTCCCTTATCTTGTCCGAGTCCCATGACAGCGGCGGTATGTCAGATTTATTTCCTACAAGGAGCTAAAATCACTTTCGCTTCATCCCACATCGCCTGGGGG
>VXBZ01007846.1:2919-15764 GCA_013399135.1 Heliornis fulica | reverse complement strand
GGAGCCGCCGCCGCTCCTGCCCGCCAGCCCCGGCCGAGGAGCCGCGGGGCGGAGGCGGGCGGCTGCCGGCCCCAAACCTGCCCTCCGGCCGGGGAGGTGTCTGGGAGATGCTTTACTTGACCCTTCTCGGGCGATCCCTGTGGAAAACCCCGCGGTCTTGGGCTCCCTTCGCGGCCAGTCGGGGTGTTTTTCTTTATTTCTCTTTCAAACAAGGGAATTAATTTCTAAGAAACTGGAAATGTCAATGGCAGATATAAATCAGAAGTGGCCGGAGGATGAACATTATCCAAAGTGAAGCAATTTCGTAAAACCATCTCTTTCCCTCCATCTTCTCCCCCCACCTCCCATGAAAATTAAATTATTAGCTCAGCAGTATAAATGATAGTGCGGCGGCAGTCGGAGATGCTGTTTGGGGTGAGTTCATTAGAGAGATGGCATGGAGAAAGATTTACAAAACTACAAATAAAAATTGATGTTTACTTCTGCTGATCACTAAGGGAGGGCGTTATCTGTCAATAATGTGATAGCAAATATATTTCTTGTAATGACAGAGGAGAGGACCTTTTTCTCTTGGAATACTTCTATATTGGTATTTGAACATCTGGACAGATTGTACAAAACATTCTCTGAAAACAGCATTGCTTTGTTGATCTCAGAAGTTATTAAAAATAAAAGAGCTGGCAACAGAAACGAATCATAAAGTACATTTGGATTTCAGATGAAATTTCCACCCTAAAATAAAACTGTAGTATTTTACAGAAGATGAACGATCCCAACCAAGTTAGGCCACCTGAAAAAAAAATCAACACCCCAGAGGTTTCAAACACCCCTAAATAAAACATTTCCCCAAAAGCTTTGGTGATGTAAAAAAAAAAAAAAATCAACCCCCTATTTGTAAAAATAAGTCCCTTCTGGGCAGAAGCCTGGCTCTGGGCAGAAGCCTGGCTCAGGCAGTGCTGCTCAAGCCATTCTCCTGTGCCAGAGCCCTGGTCTTACACCTTAGATCCCCGTGAAGTGCGTGTTGAGAGGCTTCAGCCATGCAAGTATCTGTAGGAGAAGGGTAAGGCCTTGTCAGGGGATGAGTTGACCCATCTTGAAACCCTTCCTTAGCAGGGACACCCATGACATTTGCCATCCGCTCATCCTCCTGCTTTTTAAAGCCCAGCCAGCTTTATTTCTCACGCTCTCAAATGCAGAAGCGTCTTATTAGCACACAGATGCCACCATGCAATTTGCTTTAGGTTTGTGCCTCAAGCTTTGCCTCTGTGCAAATGTCCAGAGAGAGAGAAGTATAATTATCCAGCTACAGCTCTGCTGACACAAGGGCAGGGCCACGCCAACAAGCCACAGCCTGTCAGCAGCTCGGCGCTAACTGTCCGTGGGGCTGCTCTTGCCCCATCCCAAATGGGAAGTCACCCAGAGCAGAGTCTCCTCCTTCCCTTTCACCCTGCATAACTTTTTCTGTCCTTCCCCTTCCTATAAATATTTGTCACGCTTCAAAAATGCTTTGAACACATCATGGGGTTGCAGCACTCCAAAAGAGATAGTTTAAATATAACTGGAGTGCAGTTTTTCTTTGGGGTAGGCAAACCCTCCATCTTTGGGGCTTCCAACAACATGGAAACTTGTCTCTGAAATGGGCATATTAGCTGCTTGCTTACTTATCTGTTTTCCCTTTGGGTGCCCATGTGCTGTGCATAGACCAGAGTGCAGCTGCCACAGTCAACCCCAACTTGAGGCACTCCTCACACTTGGGGAATAAAAGCATGGACAGGTAATTAAACATCATGAGTTCCCACTTATCAGCCAGGAGGCTGCGTTAACCAGCCGAGCACATGTGCTTGGCATGCTCTCACCACAGTGATTTCCATCTCTGCCAGCCCTCTAACTCTGCTGTTTTGGTTTTTTTTTCCACTGGGTGTGGATCCCTGAGTTAGTGGTTTTACCCTGGTGACAAGTGGTTTGTTTTCCAGTTACCTTTGCAAACCTCTTAGAAACCAGTTTTGGACTCAGAGGCTGGAAAATGCTGTCTTAGCCCTTTCACCGATACAAATAAAATTAGTTCGCCCCAACTCTCTGTAGGGAGCGTGCACACAGGCAGTTAAAGCGGTTCAGCTAACGAGCAGTAACTCGTTAAGTTTCAGTGACTTAGTCCTTTATGTTCGCCTGTCTATAAGGGAGACCACACAGAAGCAGAAAGAGCAGCCGACTCTCTGTGGCCCTGCTAGCCAGAGTCAAGGGGGAGGTGATAATTAGTTGTTTGAGCTCTCCTGTTTTAGGAGAGTCGCCGTTTGTTTATTTTTAAGCTGATCAGGAGTTGAGCTGTGTTTGCCTTGTGGCTTTCAAGCCGGGCTGGCGAGAGAGCAGGAGCATCGCTGGCAGCCTTTGAGCAGCGCATCGGGGTGAGGAGCACGGAGGATGCGCGGGATGCGGGGATGGGACTGCCCTGGGAGTCGTTCAGGCATCTCGGCTAATGATAATTGCGTCTTGGAGGTGTCACACGCAGGGCTGTTGGCAGGCTGGGGAAGACAGACACTCCTGACAACTATCTCGCAGTGGGAGGGGGATTAGGGGATGGTTTTATGGTATTTAAGCACCCTCCTCCCCTAACTTCACAACAGATAGCTAAAGGGTAGAAGTATTCTCTTTCCTCACACTGCTGTCACTAGAGCTCTCAGTGAAAAGGAGACAAAGCCCAGACTTATCTCCTAAGCGTTTCCCACCACCTTGCTCAGCTCTTTGGCTCCTCTAATTCCCGCTGTAGGCCCCGTAATTCTCTGGTGTTGTAGATGGGGCTGGAGACAAGGCTGGGCACTTTGCAGGACCTCACAGCTTGAGCCACATCCCATCTCCCACTCCAGCGTAGAGACGGCTGGAGCTGCACACAGCGGGTCAGGAGACAGCCAAGTGCCGGAGCTGTGGCTCAGGCACACGGTGTAGGACACTAAAGGTTCCCTGTCACCAGCCCAGTGTTTCTGGTGGTAACCTGAGCCCAAACTTTCTTATCACCTCCCGTAGGGAGGCAGTAGCAGCGTCACACATAGCTCCTTGGGGCAGGACGGCGACAACAGGGAATTGCTACTTTAAAAAGCCAGTTGCAGATATGCTTTTCTGCTTGTCTTTCACTGGTTATACAAGCACTACCTAAGGGGAAAAAAAAACCCAAACCAACACTGGAGTCAGACTTGAAACAACTGCACTCTGCTGGAAGAGCGTGCGTGTGAGATAGGGAGTAGATTACAGCTTGACATGGCACGTAAAAACACTCTCTCCTTTTAACACCTTTATTGCAAGTTTTAAAGGGTGATCGAAATATGTTCTTAGGTGTTTGCTCCTATGCTATAAAAGGACTCTCATACCTGTGAAATCCCATGACCTACAAATAGTCAAATTTGTGTATTTCTTCTGCCGGTGACCTTTTGAGTGAGGCTACATAAATAAAACGGAAGCGAAGTGTTGGACGTGTGTTGTATAACAGTAGGACAGTGGGGACAGAGCTGTTTTCCACCAAAAAGAGTGGGAAAAGCATTGTGAACATTTGCTTAGGGAAGATGAAGCCGTTCCTGAGGTAGCATGGTTGCTCTGAAGTCAGTGGAATGATGCCAGCATGCGTTGGGCCTCGGAGGAATGCCCGATCCTGCTCGGGGGAAGGCACCTGCGTGTGCTCTTAGATCTTTCCCTGTCTCTCAAATCTCTGTCCCAAGGTTTTCTTTACCTCTTGTTCTCCGGGAGGTCTGGATAGATGGATTCAGATCTGAGTGGTTGAGAAAAGAGTACAAGGATGGCTCCCACCACCACACCCCCTTGGCTGAGGCCGAAGACAGGTTCCATCTAGCACTGAGTTGCAGTCTCCCCCCATCCTGCACTCTCACAGACCCCCC
This sequence comes from Heliornis fulica, assembly GCA_013399135.1. Classification (NCBI taxonomy): domain Eukaryota; kingdom Metazoa; phylum Chordata; class Aves; order Gruiformes; family Heliornithidae; genus Heliornis; species Heliornis fulica. Next base: position 11,883 of record VXBZ01007846.1, on the reverse strand, counting down.
GCTGCCTGTCTTCCTGGGGCAAGCACCATCCTGCCCAGGAGCCTTCCCATCCCTCTCAGTGTCATCTCACAGTGCCTCTGCCACCAGGTTGTCCCCAGTGGCCAGAGCTCTGGGCAGGAGGGAAGGGCAGCATCATTTCCCTCCCTGCAAACTCCATACCCTTTGGTATTATTTTTATTTCTGGACACTTTGTGGTTTGGTTCACCGCCCCCACCACCCCACCCCCGCACCCTGGCAAGTCAAACTCAATGAAAGTCTGAGAATGAAGTTGAACAAGTGAATTTTGTGGCCTTACCTACACAAGGTCATGAGATTTTGCAAGAGAGCAGGGGCTGGAATGCCTTGAGCTCTCGACGGCAGCGCCGCGCTTTGATTCCTCAGGCACACTGCGGTTCAGGAGGGTGGATTTTAGTAAACAGGGCTCATACAGGTCCCTGGCCCCGTGTTTGGAAAAAGGTGCAGGAGCAGTGGTAGCACTGGTTCAGCCAGATGGAGTCAGACTCCATCCCTCTGTCTGGAAACGAAGCAAATGCCTCTGCCCCCACTATCAGCTCTGTGCATCATATGATTCATGCTCGAGGAGTCCCAGAATTACAGCTGTAAGGCACATTGTGTTTAGGCTCACTAAAATCATTCTGTCATAAAAGGGCTGGCGTTGTGGGTGCACTGGGGAGGAAAGAAAAAAAAACACCAAACCAGAAAGACTCACAAAGACAAGCCAGTCGACCAGCCATCTTGTGCAATCAATATTCCTGCAACTGTTTCCTCACTCCTAGTCCGGTTCTTTTAAAATGCCAAGCACCTTCTCGCTGAGAACAGCTGCCTTGCTCTTCCCCAGGGGCATGGGGATGGCATGGACCCATCCATGCCACCAGTGCTGGAGCTGCATCCAGCCTTTCCCTTCCCTGCCCTCAGCATGCTTAAAATGTATCAATTTTCATTTGTTCCTAAATTATCCCGAGATGGTGTGACTTGATTAAAGGCTGGTGGAAACCTACAGTGCAATCTGGTTCATCTCCACGCTGCTTTTTATTCCCTTCTGCAGCTAACAGGGGGCTGGACTTGGTGCAAAGGATCTTTTCCAAGCCTGCATCTCAGAACAGAGCTTTTGAGGTGGTGGGCAGCCGGCATGCGGAAAATCTCCTGGATGGTTGATGTTTTCCTGTGTTTGGGAAGTGGGAAAAGGAAAAGAGCATGTCACCACCATCTTTTCTGCACCTCTTTTGGTAAAAGTTTGTCTGCATGCCCTGTGCCATGCATTGCACCTGCAGAAGCTTGGCATCACCTTGCAGCACTCAGGAGAATTGCTTCAGTGCCAAGCCACTGCCAAGTCAATCCCCATCTTCTCTCCTTGCAAAGCATCTTTTGGCTCTGGAGGGCTCCTTGCCTGAGCCACAGGCTGGCCCTGGTCTGCTGAGCAGGCAAGGGCTTGAGGGGGCTCCCCAGTGGCACTGGGAGCAGGTCTCAGGAGGCAGCTGGTGGCTTCTCCATCATCCCTTTCAAACTCAGGGGACCTACTTATGATAACCTGGTTTCAGCTGATATTTTCAGCTTTATTTGCTGGTATCTCACCCTTCCATATAACCCTCTGTGTCCCCCTGGTATTTACAAGTGTTGTCACTTAGGCTCAACTTAACCAAAGAGTTTTTGGTTGCCAGCACAGCACAGTGCTCGCTTTCTCCCATGGGTGTCTCTCAGGCAGTGGGTCACAGCCTGTACGAGCTCAGGAAAAGCAGTTGGCAAAAGGAGAGAGAAGTGAAGGGGAGGGAATTGTTGAAAACTTTATTGCAGTCAAAAGCCAAAAAAAAAAAACCCAAATCTTGCTTCTCCGCTTTGCCGGTGCCAGGTATTGTCAGTGCTCCCTGGAAATGTCTACCCACGCAGGGAATGTGGGGACAGAGAGGTGTCATTGAAATGTTTCTGGTCTTATTTTTACAGGGAGGGAATGGGAACAGCAACACTTTTTTTTTTTCTTCCCCCTGAAGTAATCAAAAAAGACTGATGAGTTGTTCTAGATCAGGCGGTGCAGCACATCCAGGCAGTGGGTACAGGATCGACGGTGTTAGTGTGCTTGTTTATTATCCTACAGGGTTTAATTGCTATTAGTCATAAAGTCATACTACAGTTAACCACTTTCCAAATTCATCCTGGGGACACCTCTCCTAAATTATTTCCATGCTGGTCATTTGCCATTTATTTCCTTCTCCTCTGTTTTCTGTCTCAACAAGTTTTTAATCTATGACAGCACTTTATCTCCCAACCCCATGATTATAAAATTTCCTTCAGAGACTCTACTGAAGGGCTTTATCAAAAGCCCTTTGAACCTCTCCATAAATTAGAATCTCTGTTCTCTTTTTCCTACCATTTTATTAACTCTTTCAGGGGCTCACAGGGATAAGGAGGGTTTAACTCACCTTTACCAGCTCCCAGTTCCCCTCTCTTTTCCTTTACTTGCAGCAGTTAATTTACATCACTACTTTTGGCATTATTTTCTCTATTTATCACCTCTCCTTCTCCCTGCCTGACACATCCTGATCACTTGGGACCCCATCTTGGTGCTCTCCTAATTGGGGTATGGCCTTGACTGAGCTCACAGCTCCCTTCTCCTCTGCAAAGCACTAGCAATTGATAACACAGAGCAGATCCCGCTGATACTTAACGAACAAAGGCCTGACTGCTGAGGCAGCAGACGTGTTTTTCTCCCAAATATTTGACCTTCTCAGATGGTCTTCTCTTGGTATTTCTCTGTTCACTGCTCTTTGGCTGCCTAGCTTCTCCTTTTGATAGGAGGTGGCCGTTGCTCACTGGTGTTACAGACAAATCAAAGGAGTAGGTAGGTAGTAGCAACCTTGTCTGAAGGACAGAGTGTTGGACTAGCACTCTGGAGCCTTGGATTTTTTTTCTCCCTGCCTCTCTTCTTGACCAGATAAGTAACCCAGGGTGAGCCAGTTCAATTCTCCTTAACCCTCCCATTCTTCCTCCCACACTCTTTCTGTCTCTGCAGCTTAGATTTTAATATATCTAGTGCAGGAAATTGTCTCTCACTGTGTGTTTGCACAGTGCCTATTGCAACGAGATCCTGGAGGAAAAATCATAAGTCAACTTGGAAATATATTCCTTGAATATCTGAACCTCCTTTCCTACTTTGATGGATTCTTTCCTGTAGCTTCTTCTCTGGCTGCACGTGGATGATACACAATTACTCCTTTTTCTTCGCTTGCACAGAAAAGGAGCTTTCGGTGTCTTTGCCCTTCCCCCAATCGGTTTTGAATGCAAATGATGGTTCTGTCAAAGTTGACCAAAAGCAAGAGTTTCTTGATATGTTTGTGAAAACACGGGCAATCGAGGGGGATATTGTAAGTGACTCCCAATAAAGTGGTGGGTATTAGAGCAGGAGCTCATTTCTGGTTAGAGATCTTAGGATCCATGCTGGGCACAGCTTCCTGGTACGCAGAATGGGTGATAAAGATGTCACTGGTGTCCACACATCGCTGGGCATGGGAGAAACCACTCAACAGCGAGTCCATCCCTTGTGCAAAACCCCTGGGGACAAATGAGGGATGAATTCATGCATGAGCCTTTGTGTAACTTAGTTAAAAGGGGAAATCCATCCCAAGTGCAGATCTGCTGGGAACCAGGCCATGTCTGTTGTGTTCTAGCCCTCTTGTCCTGATGCTCTACGTGCTTCTTGCAACAGAGGTGTCTCCTGGCAAGGAGCACAGGCACTGAGCATCCTATGAAGCTGTTTGGAAATACTGCCCTTCCTCCCACCCTTTGCCCACACACTGAGCTCTCGGGCAGAAGAGGGGGAAGATATTACCTGCTTTCCTATTTTTCCCCTCTAGATATCTCCTCAATGAAAGTGCAGAAAGGTTGAGACTTGGGACTCATTAATAACACACCCTATTATCAGCTGAGTGTAACAAACCACCAGTTTTGGATGCCCTGATTTTTTTCTGAGTGGGCGGTTTGGAAGATGATGGAGTTGACTTTGGGGAGCACTGGAAAATCCTTCCACCACATATTTGGCTGCTCAGCAGCCCTGAATACTGAAGCCTTTAGGGCATTTTTTGAGTTGGGAGTGTGGAAAACGAAGGAACCCTGAATGAACAGACTCGTGAAAATTAGAGGTTCCTCTCTGCCGTGCCTCAGTTTACTCATAAGTAAATTGGGCAAAGTAATCCTTGGGTTCTTGCCTCAGGGGCCCCCAGTCGAAAATTCTTCATGCTTCAAAGTCCTTGAAGGCACTTGAATGAAAGACTCTGGACCTGGTAATTACAGAGCGTTGTGCTTGCATGAGGCTATGAGATAGGGAACCCTTTGCCAGGCGAGGTTTGGAGAAGAAAATCCACATCAGGCTGCCAAACCCTCCGAGGGGAAAATGGAAGATTTACTGTTGTGAGCGTCAAAATCAGCTGTTGTCATTTAAGGCCATTGCAAATGGATTTGTGGCAAGACTTTATTTGCACAGATCTGGCTACTGGGGAGGAAAGAGCAGCCATGCCAAAAGGAGAGTGCTGCTGGTGGTGGTGGTGGCGGTGGGATTTGCATAGGAGCAGGTTAGGAGCCAGAGCCTGCCTGGCCGAGGACAGCTCAGCCCTCCCAACCCAGCCAAGCTTTGCTCATTTCCCTAAGCTGGATTTTTGGCTTCTTTCCTTGAAAAACATCTTCTCGGAGAGAGAGGGAAAGGAGGTCAGCTGTGTCAGAGGATGTTTTGCCTCTCTCCCTTAGGACTCGGTTATGGATTTAACACGAGATTTCCTTAAAGCCCTGGGAAAAAAGCAGGCTTCAAATTGTAGGTCAAAGCTGTGATTCACCCCTCTGCTTCTGCTTTCGTTGGGATGGGTGGGAAGTCATTCCAGTTAGCTCGGCCCTGTGCAGGGGTATCTCCACGCCGTGCTGGCCACGACCCGAGCGCAGGATGCAGGAAGGAGGTAGGAGCAGGGCTCTCCTGCTGTGTCTCATCCCTCTTGCCCTTGCTGAAGAGGGAGATGTTTGGCCTCAGAGGTTGGTTTTCATCCCTTGTGCTGTACCTGGCTTTGGAGATAGAGAGGAGAATGTAAGGTGTCCAATATTGTCACTCTTTCCTGCTCAAAGGCATAAAACAAGCCTCGTGTCTTCCTTTTGCTTGATTACAGGAAAAGCTACGAGACCCCTCACGGCTCCTTCTGCCAAAACCTCTTTATGAAGTGCCATTCAGGAGCTTCCTGCATCAAGGAAGATGTCAGCCTGAGATGATAAATGATGAGGTGCCTGCGTTATTGCTAAGGGCCCATTAAAACTGAGACACCTTTGAATTCGCGGGGTAATAACAGGCATGGGGTATGGGTTATTGGTCTCTTTTTCAGCAGAGAAATGATAAATGTGTCTGTGGAAAGAAGTGCCACACCCCCTCAAACAAGACATCCTTCCCTCTCCCATCAAAATTCCTAGGTCAAAAGAAAGGGTTTGATTTCACTGTTAACACTCAGCCAGGAGAAATATGTGCTAGGTGTGAAAGCCACCTGTTCTCGGCGCAAACCTGGCAGGGGAGATGTGCAAAAGAGCGAAGGCTGCGAGGCAATTTGGCTGTCACTCATCTTCTCAGGAACTTAGGAGAGATGTGTGCATGGGGATGTGTGTGTGCAAGGCACACACACGCCTCTAGGAAAACTATCACTTGTGGCAAAAAGTGCAAACAACTTCTATCACCGTTTCCTTTCTTTAAAGAAAAAAATAAATCAAGAGTTGTCTCACTGCAAGGGGAAAAAAAAAAAAAGGGAAACTAGAATATCTTGGGTCGATATTTTTTTTGCAAGGGGCTGAGTGTGGCCCTTGGAAATCCCACCGCTGACTTTGCTCAATGGTAATCTCCAGGTCTTTTGATCTTTATACATTTAGGGCTTGACCTGAAGTCTGGAGAAATTAATGGGAGCCTTTCTCTTTCTCAGTGGGTATTCACTTAGGGACTGATTAATTGATTTTTAGGTTTGTTGACTGAGCCTATATCATGGACTCAAAGTACACCATGAAAGTTTAATGAAATATTAAAATAGGATATTTGTTGACAAGAGTGACCCTGTGTGTCATGCAAGAAAAACTGCACGTTTGGAAGTGTCTTCTGAATGTCCTTAACTTCCTCCAGCTACTCTGATGTTTCCCAGCCATGTGCTCCATCTTCAGGACTTCTTTGGCTGGACAAACTATCTAACCATGGTAGGTCTTGAGTTGGCTTAGAAAATGTCTGAGGTCTCTGAGCACACTCTTTTCTGTCTCTGGAAATTATGTCTAGGCTAAACATATCTGGACTTCCCAGACATGGTCATTGACTATATGCAGATAGGTTGTGTCTTGGAGAGATGTGGCAAACCCAGCACCCCTCAAATGCTTTGAATGTGTGGCGTGTGCTCTGCAGAAGGGAAGGAGATTCATCCTGGGGCTTGGCAGGGCAGCAGGATGGAATATGGACTTCTCATCTGGGAAGTCCTCCATGGAAAAAAAAAAAAAGTGGATTTCTGCCAGGAGGTAACATCCAGGCTTTGGTAAATGGAGGTGAGAAGTGGGCTGTTGTGCTAAGGGTCTCTCACCGAGCAGAGCCTGCTGTCAGCACTCTCCCCTTTGCAACCTCTTCCTGGTGTCAACTCCAGCACCTCCAGTGATTCCAGCATAGAGAAGTGGTTTCTCTGAGAGGCAGAGTCCAGGTCATGTAAAGCAATGAGGACAAGACCTTGAACTTGACTTTGTAGTTGATCTGAGATCACCAAACACAGTTGTAATGAAAACCTCCATCTGAATTTCTGGCCAGCAATGGCTGGTGCCATGGGGAGAGTCACTGTGGTGTCATTCACCTGGGTTGATACCTCCCTTTAAACATCACCCCATCACCTCCAGAGTGGCTGGAAAAGAGACAATTCAAAACTGTATTATATCCCATCCTCTTCCCCATGCCAGTCCTAAAGAGCATCTCTGCCTCTTCCCTGAAAGGCATTTACTCCACGGAGTAGTCATATGCAAATCCTGAGCTGAAGTATCCCCTGTGCAGGTGACAAACGAGCCACATTTCTGCTCTGCTGGCACTGTTATCTGGGCATTCACTCTTGCCTTGGTTTTCCTCATTGTGCTTAGCCTGCAAAAATGCTATCCCAAACAAGGGGGTAATGGAAAAGCAAAAATCACCCAAATACTTGGGTTTTATTTCATTTTTTAAGGTTTTCAAGGGATAGGGTTGCCCTCATTGCTTCCTGCAATGTCTTTATTGGCAGACTCATCCCTGTAAGCCTCAGCCTCTGAAAGGGAATGCAGTAGGGAGAGTGACCTCTGTTCCTTCCAGGCTATACATCATAGACTCATCGAATGCCTTGGGTTGGAAGAGACCTTTAAGATCATTGAGTACAACCACAGCCTAACCCTGCCTAGTCCACCTCTGATCATCCCCCGTACCCCTTTGTGATATCCCTGTCCATCTTCTTCACAAGGGTGTTTAACCATGGCAGATATTATTGCATGATTACTACACAAGAATGGTGTGTATCATAGGTGAAATGGTGAGTTATTAATCTTAATTATCCTAGCAGAGGTGCTCTGAAGGTGCACAGCCTATATTTCTGGCCAGAGACCCAAAGCTCAGCTATTAAGAGGAAGCAAGCTGTGAAATCTCTTTCCAGGCATCTGAAGAAGCCTTAAAAGATTTTCAGAAGTGCCGAACCCTTAGATGTTCCCGAAGATGTTAGAGGAATCTTGAGTGCTTGCCTCTGGCTATAACCCCAGCCCAGGGCTTAGGGCTGTCGCCATCAGCAGAGGGACCTGTTTGCAAATCCCCACCTTGCCTCATGTGGGTCAGGTTCTCTATACTTTCCTAGCCCCGGGGAGGCAAGAGTCCTCCTGAGAGGCATTCCCAGTCTTTTCTGTTGAAACTGTTTGACTTCTTTGTGTAATTGGGCTGGAATGAGCTTAATAATAGGCACAGGGAGATGAGAAACCTCTGGGGGTTTTATTTTTTTGTAAGAACTGGTGACTTTGGCTCCATTGCCAATTGCAGGAGGACTGCAGCTGGAGATCCCAAGCAGAACGTGGCACCTATCAAACTTTAGATGAAGGTGCTTAGAGGAGCTTGGGACCTGGTGTTTCTTCTGTGCTTGGTATCTTACATCCTGTGTGTCCCATGTCTGAGCACTTTGCTGCCCAAGAGCTCTCTCCTGGGAACATCAGTACATAACGTGGACACATGGGATCCATCAGGAGACCTCAGTTACGTGCTGCCATGTCGTGTGGCTTTTATGTTTTATAACTTAAGGCACCCATGCTGGACCCATGCTGAAAGAGAGCACCCAAAGGTCCTGTGAAGTGGTGTTTGTGTGATGTTGGGTGGTGAGATGTTGGGCTGCACTGCTTATTCACAACATGGTTTTGGCTAGGGGCTACTGAAACTTGTTCTACCCTTCTACAGAGGGGACAGGACACTCAGCAACACCCTCCATGCCCTCAGCCTGAATGGCTGCAGCCAGCCCTTTGTCTAAGAGTGCTGAATGTGGGGCTGAGTGGTCCTGGCTCCACCAGACACCACACTTGAGAGCTGGCTTTGAGGAGGGCTTTCAGCAGGCACTAGAAGGTGGCAACAGGCCCTTGGGTTGGAGATGGGGAATGCGGCCTTTGTCGTCTCCATGGTTGAAGATGGCAGCTGGGCCTGGACAGATTCCAGAGGCATCTGGACAGCCTCTGTCATCAAGATGGGATGGGGAGGAGGGGGAACGGTGACATAAGGGGGGTTATCTCCTCTCTGCCTTCTTGGCTGGGAGCGGACAGCGGGGGATTGGATGAGGCATCGCCTGGCTGTTTCTGCAGGTACATTGGGGAGGCTGTAGCTTGGTGATCATGGAGCCACTTTGCAAATCCAAGGAGGTACCTAGAAGGGGCTCTGTGGGGTCAGCTGTGGTATTTGTCTTCCTAAGGCAGGAGGTGACTTGTGGGGGGGCGATCTCTCTATGC
>VXBZ01007845.1:97560-107781 GCA_013399135.1 Heliornis fulica | reverse complement strand
TGTAAGCTGAGCTGGTGCTCCAGACCTATCCCTGGCATCACTGATGTGAGATGACAACAGGATGAGATTCTCACAAAGAAATTTACTCCCCTGCACACCGGACATGTCACTGCTCTAGTCTGTTTTAAGAGCCAGGGTTTGTTAACAGTGGTATGCAGCTTCATTTAAATTAAAGCTAAAATTAAATTAAATTAAATTAATACATTAAAGATTTCTAATGAAAGCTCTAATATTACAATGCTTCAATTCTGCACTGATTTGTGGCCTGTACACCACTGTGATTTGGTAGCACTCGCTGCCCCTCACAACACTGTGGCTGAGTGACTAGAAAGCCCAATTTCCTGGAATGAGGAGCTTTGCAGTGACTGCACCCTAACAGCAGGGTCAGACTTCCACAGCCCTCAGTATAAAGCACTACCTGAAGCCAGTCCTCTGCTGTACACTGAAAACACTCGAAGAAAGCAGGCACCCGAGGGAACTGAAACGAGTTTTCCCCTTCTGAAAAGGTTCTGTATGTGTAGGATCTATACATTTGCTGTCACACACACTAACCTCAGTCTTCATGCTGAGGATTAATATACACATGCTGTAAGTTCTGTGTACATGGATGGCATACATTGCATGGCATACAGCTGGGTTATAGTAACTTTCACACCACTAGTTTAATTTCTGCTTTTTTCTCTCATCTTCTGCCCCGTGTCAAAGTTGTGATGTATAGATGAAAGAAGATAAACTCTGAACTTTTGCTTATCTACTGAATCTTATGCACATGGTTGCAAGATCATAGAGTATAAGACAAAAAAGGTCTGGAGAAAACATTCAAACAGCTGCATACTGGTGAATTTTCTTAATTGATCCAAAGTAATTGCCACTTACTGGAGAAAAAAACCCAGCAAATTAAATCATATCAGCGACAAAAATATCACAGAACTAAACTAAAGATGTGAACTGAGAGTATCTTGCCAAAACCACATAAAAGGAAAAGCTTCTACTAGAACGCAGGAACACTGACATCTTGTGGGGTTGCACAGAACTGAGCTCACAGCAGACTGGCCTACAACGCTGGGTAACCAACAGAAACGCTGCTTCAGTAGTTCATTTAACACATGTACCATTAATAGTATTTGGTAGAAATTAGGCTTTATTGCTTTTATAATGAGGAATGAAAATAAATAAATAAAAAATATTAAAAAAAACCAAGCAACAGATAAATCTCTGGTAAGAAAGACTTCCAAACCAAAAATGAACGGAGCGGAGTCCAAACAGCTCTGCAGCAGTTTCCTCTGCTCTCCCAGGAAGTAGTTACATTTATCACTTAAATATTACTCATCCAATGTAATAATGGCATATGGGCAAAGTTATAAGAGACTAAACAAGGAATTTTGCTGTAAAGTCAAAGGTTAAAATGACATCCATAAGTGGTTTTTTTTTTTTAAAACACACACATAAATATTTCATAAAAGAAGGATGGATAATCATGCTGTTCCTTTCCCCTGATTAAGAGATTATGCCAAATTCATTACAATTCATACTTCTTGAGAAAGCAAAGTTATATTGCAATGGAAAACTCAAATAAGATACCCTGCTTTCCAGTACAGTCTGCAAGATTTGGACCCTTCAGGTTGTATCAGAGTATATGAGCTTCTGCAACAAACCTTCAGCTGCTGTAAAGTTTCATAGCTCAGCCAAGAGACTCAACTCTGACAGTCTACAACAAGAAAAAATGTGTGTTGGGTTTGTTTGGTGGTTGTTTTCTTAAACAAGATTGCACCCAAATGAAGTTATAAAAAACATAACATTTACAACTTGGAAGATGACAGATTCTCCTACCATACTGTTCATGTGTTTGTCTTATTTTCTTTTACCTGAGTAACCGTAGTAAACAGATTACAAGGCAATTTAAATGTATTTGCTAATACAAGGTTTACTGGATTTCTCATATATAGAAATGTACTTTGACACTATTTGCAGTTTTACAAATACAAAATGAGTAAGAATTTCAAAACATGTTACTGAGCAGCTATGCCTTTGATATCTGTACAGATCAATAGGAGCAGTGGAATTATGTACAGAATTTATAATCTAAACAGCTTTTGTGCAACCTGACTGTAATGTGCATTTAAAGAACTGCTGTCAACGTCACAGATCTCTAATATTTACTGGTGCCAGAAATGGGGAGTACAGAATAGGACAACAGCTCCTAAAAGAACACTGTGCTATGCAGATATCTGTACATGATTCAAATAGTGCATCTTACTCAATGCCAGATGTGGAGTAACAGTTAGCTGCTAATACAGACACGGGCATTTACAGGTATTAGGTCTGTTGTAGTAAGTATGGATGAATTAACTTTGCCATATATGAACATGAAAGGAATGGACTTGAATTAGGATGTTATGTAATAATTAAAGAAAGGAAGTTACGTAATAAATAATAAAAGTTTAAATTCAATGTGCAGAGGATTAGTACAGTAGGAAAAATTCCTTTACAGTAGCAAAAATTCCTTTACAGTAGCAATGAAACCATTCAGAAGCACTGGTGGATCAAAGTTAATTTAATTTAATTTTATAATCATTAACTGAAAGTAAAAAAAAAATCAGTATGAATAAAATTTAGTTTATCTCTGATAGTCTTGTTAGCATAATTCTGTATTACATGTTGGGTGTTTCCTCCTTTTTGTGCTCTATTCACACCATTCACTTTTGATTTCTTTTTTTTTCCTTTAAATTTCCTTAGTCCAAAATAAATCCATAGACATTAAAGCACAGTGAATGTGCAGTCTGCAGACTGGTGTGAGTGAAAAACCACAGGCAGATAATTGCTTTTACGAGGTAAGCTTGGAGTAACTTGGAGGAGAAAATTTACGCTTCAAGTACTTGAGGATGTAAAGTGGAAGACAGCTTACAACAGTGATTGCTGACACTTTCCACAGGAAGGTCACAGTTGTGATAAAGGCAACATCTGCAGAAACAAAAAGGGAAAATAAGTAAGGGGAGCTGTTAGCACAGGAACTGGTACCTCCATAGTGCAAAGACAATGAAACTCTTAATTGTTTGCTTATGCTATTGTTCAAGACCATGCAAAATTTAATAAGAAGAATAAAAAGGGCACAAAACAACAGGAAGAGAAAGTTAACCTCAACATTTTGGTTTTGCCAACTACTTTCTTTAGACAGGAACCCCAGAGTTTCTTTATGGTCCTTACACTGTTTTGAAGCACAAAATAATTTTAAGGGAAACACAAACTCAGTTTAAAAACAAAAAAAAGGAGTTTCTCACAATAGAGTTAAACCAGCTTAATTTTCTACTTGTAAGAATGGGTTTTACCCACTATTAATACAAGTTCCCAACCAGAAATTCTGCTACCATTTTGGATCTTTATTCCACATTTATATCAAATTATATATCAACAATTATATCAAATGATTCTCAAAACCTTAAAGTTGAGCCCATAATTTTATGGGAATACAATATTTCCATAGGCCACAGTTGAAGGCAAATTTTTGTGCCAAACATTAACAAGAATGGTGATACCCTACACTTCCTACTGAAATGTTCTGACTCCACTTGCAATGGTCAGGTTGTACTTGATTATCAGGAACTCAGGTGATTTAAAGAACTGAACTGGGCTATTTTTTTTTAATTACTTACAAATGTGTATATTGAATAATTTACTATGCTTTAATGAATTTTTAAAGACTTAAAAAAGTCAATAAAAGTTAAACATCACGTACCTAAGAAAGCTCCAAAAGACACTCTGCCTATACCTGTTTTTCAAAGAGGGAAAATGAAAAGAAAAGGATAGATTTACAGAAAATACAGAAGTTGTAAGAAAAAATAAATAAACCAGTTAGTTATACCAAAAATGAAATTCAAAAGATGTTAGTAGCTTTAATTGGAATATTATTGCCTTTCACATGACAATGAGAATATTTAAAACAGTAATTAAACTCAAACATTTTGAAAATACCAAGACCTTTTATCTGGTTGTATTTTATGGTTGTGCCTAGTTAGGTAGTTTTCTATACCTTGAACTGTAAACCCCTAATTTAGGTATATACTACATTACCTGCACAAAAAAAAAGACTCATTTTCCCCAGTTACAATGTGGCAGATTAAATAAGAGTAAAGCAGTTAGAAGTGAGACTAACTGAAATGCTGAACTGGGCTATAACTGATTAAACTGGGTTAACTGATTAACACAATAAAATGCATCTTTACAAAAGGCCAAGAAATTGCAGCCTTTCCAGTACCCTTAATAATGAAAGAAAATTCATTTTCATCACAGAAATTTCATCACAAAAATTAAGACCCCAGGCTGCAAAAAGCCATGCTAAACATTTACTTATTTGGTTGCTTGGACTTGTCCCTCCAATACATGAGGGCAGGAAAGCACTGCCCTTTGCAGACAGGTTTGCAAGAGGGTCCCTGCAGTTTTTACACATCTGTGAACACAACCCAGGCATGTCTCTCACTAAACAACACCCACAAAGGATGGAAGGACTGGCTGTCACCAATATCAAAGACTTAAAGGAGAAGCAGCAAGTTCTGCTTTATGAAAGACTTGGAAGTTTGGACTGAAGAGCCAGTACCTGTGTCTGTTCCTGCTCGTTCCTTTCATTTGTAATCTGACTGTGGAGAGTCAGGAATCATCTCAATAATCTTTATTAGAGAGTCTGTGCATCAGTGTCAGAGAAAAGAAAAAGGCACTCTGGCAAATCTGAAATAATGGACAAGCACCAAGCCCAGCAGGGTTGTTTCTTCATTAAAGTTTGACTCCTGAAAAATCTGGGAAGTCACACAACACCTGGGACAGGCAGTGAAGCATTTACTAATTAAAAAAAAATATAATTATATTATGTAAATATACTACCCTAGTGTTGAATACTTGGGACATGAAGGACTGAAAGCAAAGCTGTAAGACTCCTAGAAGCTAATGTATAACATTTAATTCTACTATGAGAAGTGACATGTGAAGAAGGGCAACTCCTTCCTCATCATCTCCTGGAAAATATAAAGAGAAAGAGCTAGAATTTACTCCTTGTGAGTTATAATCAAAATTCTTACATGTATTTCTGTAGAAGTTACACAGAGACAGTTGTTTTTACTGAAGGGTAATTTGATATAAAAAAGAGATACATATTGTTTTGATGCCCAGATCCTTGATGGTTGAGATCTTCAGTTAACTATGAACAATCAGAAACTTAAGATGCAGTATGACACACTGCAATTCCAAGCAAAGCAAACTTTAATTATGAAACAACGTTTCCTATATAAAGCATCTATCCTAATAGCCTTCTGCCTCGCCTTCTAGCAATACTTCAGCTCTTTTAAGCTCGTGGGTTAGATCTAACAAGGTCTGCTTGGTCTGGTATACAAAATAATTCACAACTCAGTGAAAGATCCTGATATTTAAAATTCCCATCAATCTCCACAGTGCAGATCTGAAAGCAGATTTAAGATATGCAGTTTGGACTGTCAAGACCAGATCAAGGATAGGAAAAGCACAGGAGTAGAGTTCATCATCTAGATAAATCACACAAACAGGACAAAGCAGAGGAAGATGAGTGTGTATTTTAATCCAACATCAAGCCTAATTTCAACTCAGTCCTATTTCTTATGGAGAAAGCTGTATTTCACAAAGCATAACATCACCTATGCTTGCTTAAAAATGAGAAAGAAAATATCAAAATACACAGCACAGTTCTTTGCCAAAGTACATTTACTCACCAAAGTATTCATTTAGAAATGCAAGAGAGGCCACATAGCAGCCAAGACTGAGGAATTCAGCCACCACCATTAACCAGTGCCATGTTCGTATGGTCAGTGCAACCATCAAGAGCTCAGTCAGGATGAGGGCAGTGAAGGAAATGGCAACGACATGTACAAATTCAGATTCAAAAAGCAGCAGGGCTCCATACATCAGAATACCACCTAGGAGAGGCACACCAAGTTAACAACACAGTACCACCCAGTGTACCACTTCTGACAGCTGCACACTGACTGCTTGTTATGAAACCTTGCAAAAAAAGAAATTACTGGGCAAGTTGACATCATTGTTGTGTCTAAAAGAGCAGTGATATTTACTGTACTTTGTGCATGTGAAAGTAAAACTGTAAAGAAATAGAACTATTAGAAAATTAAACACCTTTTAGTGCAATATATCTGATGAGCTGTTAATTAACCTCATTTTGTCAAGTGCCACAAATAAACGAGGTATTGTTGAAAGCATAATTACTTTTAACTGATTACATAATTCAGATTTCTTCAACAATACTTCTGTCTTTCCATGAAAGAAAACTACTGTGTAAAATATATGCAATGTGATAAGCACTCATTAAATTTTTCCCTGGATTAGCATTTAACTAAAAACACATCCTTTTTTAGGGGACACCTATCGATAAGAATACCGGTGCGTGCCGTGGTTTGAATAGGGCTGGCACAATACAGGAATATCAATTTACAGGAAAGCAATATATGTAACTGCTGATGAAATGTTAAGCTCTGGGAATTCAACCTGCAGCTGAAAAACAACATTGCTAATAGCAGGGAAAAATTTCTCAGTTTGGTAAAATTAGGACTCTCTCCTACCTTGGTAAATACTGATTAAAACCCAGATGAGGAAGGTCTTAAATGACAAAGATCTTCCCTAAGGGAAACAAGTGAGAGGACAGTTAAACACAACTTCAACAACAACAAAAAAAATCCATTCAGTACATGTATTTTTAGTAGTTAATCACTAGAGAGAGATTTTGGAAGAAAAATAAGCAGTCTTTTAAGTGATGCAGGCCAAAAAGCCTCTCCTTGTTTTTATAATTCTTCCCTACAAACTTGTATAGAAATCCCATGAAGTCTGAATTTGGGGGTGGGACATTCAAGGCCTGAAGCAGCAAAGCTAGTTTACTTTGCAATGCTCTGGCTGGTTTTCAGCTTATTTTTTACTGAACATAGAATCATAGAATCATAGAATGATTAGGGTTGGAAGGGACTCCCAGAGGTCATCTAGTCCAACCCCCCTGCAAGAAGCAGGGACACCCCCAACTAGATCACGTTGCTCAGGGCCTCATCCAACCTGGCCTTGAACGTCTCCAGGGATCCAGGGGCATCCACCACCTCCCTGGGCAACCTGTTCCAGTGCTCCACCACTCTCACAGCAAAGAGCTTTTTTCTAATATCCAATCTAAATCTCCCTCCCTCTATTTTGAAACCATCACCCCTTGTCCTGTCACAACAGGCCCTACTGAACAGCCTCTCCCCATCTTTCTTGTAGGCCCCCTTGAGGTCCTGGCAGAGCGCTAGAAGGTCTCCCCGGAGCCTCCTCTTCTCCAGGCTCAACAGCCCCAACTCTCTCAGCCTGTCCTCGTAGGAAAGGTGCTCCAGCCCCTTTATCATCTTTGTGGCCTCCTCTGGACCCTCTCCAACTGGTCCATGTCCTTCTTGTGTTGGGGGTTCCAGCACTGGCCCCAGTACTCCAGGTGAGGTCTCCCGAGGGCAGAGTAGAGGGGGAGAATCCCCTCCCTCGCCCTGCTGGCCACGCTCCTCTGGATGCAGCCCAGGGTGCGGTTGGCTGCTGGGCCGCAAAACCAAAAACATATAGCAAAAAATTCTCATGCACAAAGAAACTGTTGGGTTTTTTTTCTTCTATGAGTGTCCCCTCACTGAAGACATTCATACCTTTGTGAGATCCTTATAAAGTTCTGGATACAGCAATGCCATTTCTGGCTTCACATCCTGGTCCAATACTAGAGAGAAGACTGGAAACATAGTATATATGGTTGCATACCTAGGTGAAAGGAAAAACATAAATAAATACTTTTGTATGATTTGATTTTAAACTGATGTACTGAATTCAAGTACTATTTTATGTAGTGTAATCAAACTGTCTCTTCTACCCAATACACAGGCTACCTGCTCTTGTGCTTCTGACAGCAGCCAGTCCTGAGAAGTTACACAGCTTTTATATATTCAAACCCAGGAAATATATTTCTTTCTTCTGTGTATACAACCCAAACACACTGTTACCATACTCCCTATGCACCTGCACTCTGGATAACCAGTTAAAAGACCACTGATGGCATCCACACATGATGGCATGAAAACTGAATTAAAAACAAGCCCTATATTCTGGACATCATGGTACAGGTAGGTGGATAACTAAGTGTCTCAACAGCCCTCTAAGTGGTATTGGATTTTAGAACAGAAATCTATGTGGCAGGCTTGGGTAGTGCAGAGGAAACTTGATAAAAGTCAGCAGCTTCAACTCCATTTTTAACAGAAAAATCTGTGATTCTCACCAAGGTTTGTATGGTAATCTGTGTAATGACTGAAACTGCTCTGGGAGGTTTCCTCTATCCTGTCTACTGCATATGTGAATAAGGTTATATGGCATCTTCTTCTAAGGATCTGCAGATCCCTCTCTTCAGAGGGCTACTAATGAGGCTTCCCTCTCCTCATATACTGCCTATTCAACCTAGTTTGACTTTTCTTTGTAGACTCACTCAAGGTTTTGGTAGTGTACCACTGATAAATGTATGGGAATTGTGACAGACATCAACTACATGATGTCATGGGTTAACTGATTATATTTAATAAACTGCTGTATTTAATATCAGATATTGTAACTGTTGGGTTTGACTTACCCTACCATTAGGAATCCTTGGTACAAGGGAACAGATGCAAAATAGAAGACTGATGAAAATACAGCCTGCAAAAAGAATAATACAATATAATACAATGCAATAATTCTCTGTATAAAACATTACAATAAAGACAAAAATACTAGTTGATGAAGATTGTATGACATTTCAAAAACAGACACACTGATTTTAACTCTTCAGAAGACAGAAGTTTTAAATACCTGCATAGTTGAAATAATAAGGCCTCGGTGCATGACAAACTGACCAAGTGCTGCTGATCGTTTGTAGCTGTTTCGACCATGTACCATCAGCAGCCTACCTATGTGTTTGAACTGTGTGATAGAAAAGTCAGCTGCTAAGGAAGCTTGCTTTCCTTCCTAAAATAAAACAAAACAAAAAAATCCAAATATGAAACCCAGTGTAAAAGATGTGTTTCAAATTTCAAAATTCTAAGTGAGGATTAATTTTAAAAGTCAAGTTTATTCCTGCTTCAAATATCTACCCTGCATTGACACAAAAAAAGACAATTTTCTAGTGTATATTCTAGGATGCTGCAACAAGTAAATTCAACCACCTGTTCTGTTTCTTTCAGGTAAATAACACACAGAAATAACTGTGTTGTTTTCTGCTTTTCTTGCTTGTTGTATTTAAAAAGATAAAGCAGAAGACACAGAAACAGAAAGTATCAGCTCAAAGACTAAGCACTGTTATCATATTACAGCATACATTAATTAGAATTAATCAATTCATTCGTGTTTAAGCTGCTAATCTTATGCTACTATACTGCCATGTGGCACATAACTGAAAACAAGAGTTTTTAACATTACCTTGCCTTCAATTCCAATTCCACAGTCTGCTGCTTGGATCATGCTGACATCATTTCCTCCATCACCTAGAAAATATCACTGCAACAGTCACTGCAATATTCAGCTTTTCAGAAGTTTTACTCTCCTGGCCTTACAGTATTTTAGAAGCATCCTGTATACCTTTAAATTCTTACAGTTAATCTATGGATTATGATTAATTACTGAAGCAACCAAGACATTTTACCATGGAATAAAGAAGATAACACCACCTTTCTCACAGAATGGCATTTTCTGCTAACAGCTGATGCTGATAAAGAAGTGTCTTTGATTTTGTTTCAAATACTTGTCAGTGGTGCCATCTACTGCTTAAATTTGTGAAGAGATTTTGCTGCTACAGATTAAGACTGTGCCAACAGTTACCTATAGCACACGTGCGCTTTCCAGTGTGGTGCTGTAACAGTTTCACGATATGAGCTTTTTGGGTGGGCGAACACCGGCAGCACACTACGGCAGGGCACTGACAAGCCAGCTCTACAAATTCGTGCTCGTAATACTTCAGACAAACCTGAGGAAAGAAAATACACTTGCAGTTACTTACAATCAAATAAGAGTACAGGTAGAATCACAGAGTTGTTAAGGTTGGAAGAGACCCCTAAGATCATCCAGTCCAACCATTAACCTACCGCCACCAAGTCTACCCTTAGACCATGTCCTCAAGCACCGCATCTCCCCGTCTGTTA
This sequence comes from Heliornis fulica, assembly GCA_013399135.1. Classification (NCBI taxonomy): domain Eukaryota; kingdom Metazoa; phylum Chordata; class Aves; order Gruiformes; family Heliornithidae; genus Heliornis; species Heliornis fulica. The sequence continues at coordinate 97,600 of VXBZ01007845.1, read as the reverse complement.
AACCCCTCCAGGGATGGGGACTCAACCCCCTCCCTGGGCA
>VXBZ01007845.1:73770-97166 GCA_013399135.1 Heliornis fulica | reverse complement strand
GTAGGGCCTGTTCTCCAGACCCTTCCCCAGCTCCCTCAGCCTCCTCGGAGGGCCTGTTCTCCAGACCCTTCACCATCCTCGTTGCCCCTCTCTGGACACGCTCCAGCACCTCAAAGTCCTTCTGGAAGTGAGAGACCCTCATGTATGTAGTCTAACAGAAACACAGTATAAAGAATTCTTTTTCCAAGTTTTTCCTGCACAACATCCATCTGGGAACAAAAAGCCACATTTTCTTCACTGTGGCTTTATTATTTGAAACTGACATTCTTTTTTCAAACATGCTTTGGGGTTGGTTAAGAGAAGAGCACATCACATAGAAATTCCACCCTGTCACCATACAGGAGACCAGAGAACCTAAACCATTTGCCCATCCAGAAACATATCCTCTAATTAGCACTCAGTGAAAACCAGCAGTATCTTTAAGGACAACATAATGTGCATGATATATTGGAAAAGGTTTAAGAGCATGAACACACCAATAGTCTACTTTTTAAAAATATGCATATAGATAAATGTAATTTGACAAAAACAAAGTTCCTACCTCAAGAGAGTCTCCAGATATCACCAAGGCACAGTCATGCTTCCTCCTAAAGGCATTTAGCTCTAAATGAGCCTCTCCTCGAGTGGTAACCTTCAATTAAAAAAAACACCACTCACTTGAAAATTTTTGTTATATTCTTAAAAAACCCAAACAAACAAAAACCAAAACTCTGCCTAAATCAGATCCTGAGAACTCATACCAAAAAAGCCTTGGTTCTACAGCAAGTGTTTTATCCCAGTGCAAGCGCAATACCTGTAAGATGCAGTTACAACCCTCAAATCTTATGGACTAAACATGTAATCCTCAAATAAGGAATATCTACATGGTCACCTTAACTGGTCTCACACCAAAGTAGATCAGGACAAAAAAACCCCCAAAACCAAAACTGGATTAATGATATTAAAATATCTTAAATTCAAGCTGAGCTGAGGCTTTCCATCTTGTCAGAGAAAAAACAAGAAGAAACCCCAGGCAAACCCCAAAAACTTTTTTACTTATTAAACAATAAAATCTGTTCTTAGAATAATACAAAATGTTTGTGTTAGTAATTCCTGCAGTTTGGGTAAGCAGACACAGATTTAAAAAGGCACATAAAAACACTGACTGGTACTAATTCTTCTGGATCTTGCATGAGTACTCATAATCCAAAAACCCCTACATCACAAATTTATTTTTTTGGTTTACATAATTATTGTTTCTGAAAGGCCCAGCTGTGATATGCAAAAAATGGTCAAAGGTCACCAAATGGATTTTGGAAAGCTTTTGGTTAGAACACAGAACATGAAAAAATTAAATTATAACAATTTTTTGAGAAGACTGGGAGTTTTGTTCCCTGCTCCCCCCAATAAAAGATCAATGTATTTTAGAGATACCATGTGAGACAAAGCTCCATGCACAGATAAACCAATCTCTGATTACACTTCTAATTTTGGCTCTATGGGCACTTTAAATAATGTCAGGTATATCAGTTACACTGAAGGTGAAGTCTTACACTGAAGTCTTTGACTCACCATGACCCAGAATCAGACACAGTCCAAAGACCCTTCTCCCTCCAACACAGCTCTACTACACATGAATTTTGATTTACATTTTAAAGCACAGGCAAACAGAAAATCTCATACATCTTTTCTCAATTCAGAATTTTCCCCTCCTTTCCCACAATTAAACATGTGAAGAGAAAGCTCCTTGCCTGCTGTTAGGCACCCTGGATTGCACTGGCCCATTACAATCTCTCTGCATTGCAGAGATTGAGAGATGTCAGCACTTGGTGCAACCTGATGAGCAGTAATTGTCCTCTCTGCTCTATCTTCCACCCAACAGAGGCATTTTTACAATTTGTAAAAAACCTCTAGAACTGTGTCAGTTAATTTCACTATAAAATGAAGAAGAGTAAGAATAAAAGAATAAAATTTACTAATTTATAACTGAAATAGAAGTGTTAGAGTGCTCGGTATTTTCTTACATTGATCCAGAATTATTCCTTTGCAACAAGTACAGCCACATAAATAATTCTGTATAAATTCATTTTCTAACTAATTTTAAACTTTGCATACTCTAAGTTAACACAGCTTTATGCTGATCTCTTATTACCAGTCAAAGTAATGAAAATAAAAATCCAACTCAACTAAATAGATTTTGTCCAGGAAAATTTAATTGTGGTGTTACAACATGGAAAGGTCAACAAAAATTGATCTTAAGTTTTATCAGAAGCATTAATAATTTAGTTGCAAATAGTAGTCTGCAGGGCCTAATCTGCCATTCTGATGCTTCAGAAGAAACTACATTTACATGTAAATTATATTCATATAATTATTTCTGTAGGTGCAAGTGGTTCATTTAGAACAAACACAGACATATTATGTCTGATCACACAGCATCAATCAATGTCTGGAAAAATCTATTTTTGTTTGGTTTCAGCAGAGTTGATGCTATGCAAATATAACCAAAATGTATAGAAAAAGATACTCAAGTTTACCTTTCCAACAATTATCTTAAAGAGTCTGCTAATAAAATGCAAATATATTAAATATTAAAAATTTAAATGTTCTCATACTGATTTGAAGTACATTCTATAGGGAGGCTGGCATCACAGTTTAATTCAGGATTAATTCTTCTTGAGTCTAGTGTTCTAGTAACAAAAAAGCTAGAATAAGCAAGAACCATATTCAGAGAGCCTAAATTTCTGGATGCTCTTTCCTTCTGGCTCAGCACCTCACACAGGGCCCCCTCCTCATGATTTGTAAGCACCTTGCTATGTCCATTTTATCAGCCAAGAGTGTAAAACCCATTCTGAACCTGGGTTGCCTGAACATGGTTACAAACATTTCTGCAGCATATCAACAAATTCAGAAACAAGCACCCTTAAACAGAAGCAATGTTTTGTAATTCCACATCCTCAAACAGCAACGTTAAGTACTACTTTCCTGACCATTATTATGACACTCAGTACAATAACCCTTCAGTATTCAACAAGTAGCCAACTATTAATCAAATGAAGCATCCTGTTGGTTCATCAAAGGACAGCTAACAAACAAAAGAGTTGAAACTATACTTACAGGTCTGAAAATATGAATATCTTGAGTCCTAGATACTAAGTGAGAACTTTTTGCAATGCAGGTTGCTGTCTCCAGTTTGTCTCCTGTTAACATCCATATCTGCAAAATAACATAAAAGTTTACTACCTTGGACATTAATGTGTTTGTTCTCCAAATCCAAATCTATAATTTTATGACCTCTCTACACCTTCCATGTTTCCTGTCTACTATAACACTGGTTTTAATTAAAGCTGGAACAGCAGTTGTTACGCTCTTCTATACCTATTTATAGCAGGATACTTCACAGAAGTGACCACATACAGAAGAATATCAAGAGCAAACAAGAAAATACTGTACATGAAGTACTACTATCTAAGTACTTTGCACTAGTCACACTGCATTAAAAGAGATTTCCCATGCTTGCTGGAATGAAAATAACTTACCCTTGTTCACAGGCTAAAAGCATCACTGTATCTGATTCAGTTTAACCAATGCAAAGACAACACAATCTTTCTGTGCAGTTTGACACACTGCTTCAACCAAAATGTATATAAACTTGCCCACCTCCCTCAGATACTGCTCAAACAGGTACTTCAAACCTTCTCTCAAACAAATGTATTACTACTAACTGTGCAAGTGACAGCTGTCCAGCACGGTGGCCTATGATCAGATCACAGCACAAATTCTCGTGCAAAGCTTCTGACACTGTCCCTTTAACATGACATGAGCAAACTCCATGGGCAGTTCTGAATTCTAGTTCAAACAAGTCACCTTCTGATCTTTGCCCAGACTTCTCATGAGTGCCAGGCCTGGAAACACTGTTATCATAGCAACTGTGTGCCAAACCCACTTAGTGCCAGCTGGGACAGTTTACTGTAGACAATCAGAGGACAAATGGACTGAGTCACTTACATTTGTCCAGTGGTAGTTTTCCTACAGAAGTGAGCTTAAGACAAGGGAACTTCACACACAATGTTTTGTTTGTTTCTGCTAAGTCATGCCCAGAATGTGCTTAGGACTTGGCATATTTCTTACTTTGAATCTACCTGAATATAGACAAGTGTAATTCAAGTCTTGGTATAAGTTAATAAATGACAACCTGTTATGTCAGCAGTTTGTGTCCATTACCTTTATTCCAGCGTTTCTTAGCATCTCTAGAGTTGGTCTAACATCTGCTTGCAACTGATCTTCTACTCCAGTGAGGCACAGCAATTCCATTTCTCGCTCCAAACTCTCTACAACAGCTGCAACCTTCAGGTTTCTATCATGTATACTTAACTTTGCTTGGTTATATCGACTCTGTACAAACATAAGAGTTTGGTATGACTCAAAGTGCACATTCAGTCTACTGATCAGTTATAATATGGATTAATCAGGCTAAATGTTTGTCTTCAAATATCTTTAATGAAGGACAAGATTAAAAGTGAATTTGACTTCACAGCCAACAATATATATGTGTTTTCTGGCAAATCACCTCAAGAGAATGCCTTCTGAAGAACTATTAAGAAATACACATCTAAGCAGCAACTGTCCTTATCTTTGAGAATTCATAATAAAGCAAAGCAATATTGTATGTATGGCTGCAGAACAATCACTAATAGACTGTGTGCCATACCTCAACTGTCAATATTTTAAATAAGAATCATCTTTTTTTGCCACCTTAATAGAAAAAGAAAAAAGGATGTTCCACTTCAGGTAACTACAGTGAAGCACACGATCACCCTGTCCCTTCATACCTCAAAATCTTGATACTGTTCTTCAGTCAAAGACTTTTTGGCAACAACCAGCGTACGCAGTCCTTCTCGCGCCATATTACCACACTAAACGGACCAAACCATGGAACAGTTAAGCAAGTATTAAAACATATGTACATGTTTTATACTCTATAATTATGTAACAGAGAATATTTGTACCATAACTTTTGGTATTTCTTTAGTTTCAGATGAGTTTGGGGAAGCCACAAGCAGAATAAAAAGCAACCATACTTCAAGTCCTTGAAATGAACTGATATGCTATTGGCAAGCCAATTAGATTTCCTCTCCTAGCTTAGTGAAAATCTCTTTCACCCTAAACCTTTAAAATAAATTAGAATTACTTTTGAGGCATGTAAGAAGAGCTACATATTCTTTTCCCACTGAATGTACCTCTTACAAGGAAAACATATTCACATTAGAAATAGCCACAGAACAGCATGTCTTAATGAAAAACAAGGCTTTCCAGTGCAAAACACTTATTGATTTGACCTCATAAAGCTAAATAAATTAAACAAGTATTTTACAATTAATTGTGCATCATTATCGCCAAAAGTAATTTTTATGACATTTTGCTAGGTCTTGAGGGAGTTTAATTTATTCATGTCCCCAAATAAATCAAACTTCCCTGCAGCAGATATTGATTCATATTGCCAATACCATTATGAACATACATGGTGTAATCATTGTATTAACGTATTGTCTGTATGTAGGGTCAAAATAAGATGATTGCTGGTACCTACTAGATTCACACAGTGAAAAATATAAATCAGTTTTGAAATTCAGCCAGCTATGTTTATAATTTTGTAATTTTTAATTTTATATTAAGTTTGTAGAATTATTGGAAAGCTTATTAAACTTTGTAATTCATAAACATACCGTGCTGAATATGACCCAAGAAGGGCATTTCAGGATAAATAGGTTTACAGCAGAATACTTCTGAGAAGTAATTAGATTTTTTTTATGAAAGGTCAGTCAATGAAAACCAAATGTCCTTGTTTTAAGTAGGAACATGTTTGCTATGACTACCAGCTTTGCTTTTCCTGTAGGTTATTCAAGATTTGGAAATGATTATAATCCTTTAAAATCCATTTAGGATATATGTAACTGAACTTCAAAACTCATTACTACATTGGCTCTGGTTCCCCTTTCAGTGTATTCCAGTAACACGAAATGTTGTAAAACTTTTAGTTTTAGTTGCAATATTTTTATTTTTTATAGATTTTGATTTTGTTCCTTACCTCTTCTTCTAACCAATCGTTGTACTGTACAATAGTGGACATTGCAACATCTGCACCCTTCATGTAAAATGTAATTTCTCCTGAAGATTCATCCTAGAAGAAATAGAGGGGAAGGGGGGACAGATCTGTTTATACAGTCAAAACAATTACTTACCAATAACCTAAATGTCTTTTGAAGTAGCCAATGAAATATCATTTACAAAAGAGAGCAACTGCATTGCCAAGTAGTGGGTAAGCTAAATGATTTTCAACATCTCTGATTCTACTCAGAGATAGAATTGCTCATATAAGAGGATCAGCTCTAACTGCAGTCAATGTAACATTTTCTCAGCATTCCTAAACTGTCCATGCAAATTTAAAAATATCACTGCTACTTCCCCTCTGTTTTGTTTCTTTGGTGCCATACACTATCTAACCCACAATACAAAGTTTGTTCTCCATCTCTGAAACACCTAAGTAATTAAGGGTTTACAAATAACTTACTGTAAATGCTTGTTACAGATATTTTAGTAATGAAACATTCATGCATATTCAGAGAATTCACATGCAAGCAAATACAATCCAAATCAGGAGTTTCTGAGGTATGGTCTGTTACAGATGGAATGGATTAGTCTAACTGGCAAGCTACTTAGAGTATCTCTGAACATGTCACTGCTAAACAGGCTCTAAGTGCCAACTTCACCTAATGAAATAGACTTGCCAAGGTCTCTCCAGTCCTGAGAATCCACATATTGTGCCTGAAGTATCCTTGCCTAAGGCTGATGGCATGCCTGGCTTGACATCACAGGAAAAATGAAAAATGTGATGAGTTTGACACCTATTTAGCTGGGACATGGCACTGATCTAACAATCTAACAATGATGTCTGAAGCTGTTCTTGCTAGTGTCTGATTTTAGGTAGGAAGAAGGTAGAAGTATATAGCATGGATGGCTTAGCATTCACAGAGGTTTAAACCTTACTTTTAGCATGGTGTTGTGGCTTCCTTTCATCTGAGGTTTTAATGATCATTATTATGTTCCCAGCTGGGCATCTAGGAGACAACTAAGCACATACCTCATAAATCTTAGACCCTGTGATTTGTGCTGTGCATGCATGCCAGTTCAGATATCAATACTGGGTCTGGAAAAGCAGCAGCACTGGTAGTATAGGAAAACACTAACTACTCCTGTAAGAAATTTCAGCCATTAATTTATCCCTTAAGGAGACAACATATTTTGTATGAAAGAAACAAGTGGAAAATTAAAAACAAAGACTTAAAGGCAACTTGCAGCATCAGAGGCTAAGGTGAGTGCTCCTGTGTAACAGAAGAGCTTGTTCTTTACAAATCTCTCTGCAACATCAGGTTAACCTGATTTTTCTACAGTTGCTTGCCTAGTGTACCTGTGTCAGAGGCATACTTTCAATTTTGAAATCCTGTGAAATGCATTCCTTGAAGGATCAAGATGCCAGCAAATTTTATAATAAACATTCAGCAAAAGCCCTTTTTTTTTTTTAAGAAATGAAACTCAAACACCCAGAGTGCTCCCCAAATTACCCTAACTATGATGCCCATGCGCTTGCTCTCAGAAGTGAAGGGGAAGATCTGCAGGATATAGTAGGTCAGAATGTGTCCACCAGGGGTCTTCAGCTGCATGGAGGTCAAATCCCTGTTAACCAGAGTGAGACCCACACTCTCTGTCCACTGTACCAGAGCTACCTAAAGAAAGGGGAAAAAAAGGGACATGTTTAAGTTTGAAGGGTCTATTATATCGTGATATAAATTAGGCTAAAGGCAAACAACTGTTGCTAGGGTAAAAGTCTAAACTCCTCCAAGAATCCAGGGGAAAAAAATTGTGAATAGCACTAGACTGAGTACTCTATCTTAATACACTGAGTGTTCTCCTTCAGACAGCTTACAAAAATTTCTACAAAGAATATACAAACATATCTGAAATTGCTCCTTCAAATGAGATATTTAGAATATATTGTTCAGAAGTAACAGTTCTAATTAAAAAGCACCCCAAAACCCACAGATACAGTATTAAATGATAAAGAACATCCAGTAGAAATTATGCAAAAGCAGAGTACAATTTGTATCCCAATGACACCACTATAAGCAAAAAGATTTTGGGAGTATTTCCAGGTGAAACATTTTATCAGATCTACAATTACAATGCAACTTGAGGCACTGCAATACACAGTAAACAGATAAGCAAAGGACCTTATGCTTAGCTTGCTTTGTTCACTTGCATCATTTTATCACTTTGTTTCAACCATGATATAATTGAGTTCTTACCATATCAAATGAGATGGAAACCAAGGTTACAATACTGCATCCCACAAACATGCCTGTGAAAGTCCCCTTTACAAACCCAGAAATGCTGCATTATAGAATAATTGCTATTAGCTACCACTACATGGCACCTTAAATGCATGCATTTTTTTTAAAAAAAAGCACTTTTAAAAAAATTATATATTGCTGCTTCAAAGTGCATGGCACCTAGCTTCTACTTTCTTCTGTGTTGTGCTTTAAGTAACTCACTAGATATTTTTATGCACCTCTGTGCAGTTTATTTCTTCAAAAATTAATAATTTAGGAAAACTACTTTACTGATATTGTTTTATTTTGTTTTATACAAGCCATATTCCCTATCTGAATGGGATTTTTGTGATTAAAAAATAATTCTCCTTCTCAATTCTATTTTTATTTTTCCAAATTCTAATCATTACTGGTAACCAGGTTTTTAAATTTCTAGTAAAGTAATTATAATTAACATTATTTTTTATGGTTCTTGCTTTTGCTATTTATCTCAGGTAAAATGAAAAATAATAATATCAAGTAGTCTTATAAATGTGAGTAGTAAAATCACTACCTGACGTGATAACTAATGCTCATTGAGAATTTCACACAAAGCTAGTAAATCACTGTAGAACTTAAAATTGGGAAAAAAAATAATTGTGTGAACCCCTAAGAAGCCCTGGTAGTGCCATCTGTGTAGGCATCAGCAAATGAAAACACAGTGAGAGGCAGTAAGAGAAGAGAAAAGAACACATTTTGAACAGCACCATTTTAAAATATCGAAAAATCACAGGAAGTCTTTCTAGAGGTTTTTCTTCTTCAATAAAAGTACCGTATAAGCTGTAAATGATCCAATACTCCCAAGGTTAATTTTCAATTTTCACAGTGAAAGGTTACTATTAGATTCTGACCTGTAAATTGCATCTTTCTACTAATACCCTATCATCTCATTTGTGTCCCTTTGCAACTAGGACTTAAGTGTTCTATATTTGGTGACTCACATCTGTTTATTATTTCCTTTATGCTTGGCTTCACCTACCATTCGAATTAGCATTTTGCAGCACAGTCATTTTGGATTCTTATACCTGGCCTACACACAAGTGCTTGTGTGGTTTTTTTTCTCTGAAATTGATCAGTGCAAATACCATGGCAGAAGTAGTCAATAAGGCTGGAGAGTCAAATAGATGCTTAAAAGGCAGCTGAACAAACTTGAGAGACAGACATTAAAGTTTGACTCTTGTCACTGATGCATGCATTTTTTTTCCAGACTGAAGCAGCACCCAGAATGACAAAACTAGACCTTCAGATTAAATATCTGAAGCTTTTAGAATATACACTTTTTTTTTTTAAAAATAGTATTTCACAAATGTGAAATACTCGTGGCCAGCAGGTCAAAGGAGGAGATTCTCCCCCTCTACTCTGTCCTCGGAAGACCTCACCTGGAGTACTGTGTTCAGTGCTGGAACCCCCAGCATAAGAAGGACATGGACCAGTTGGAGAGGGTGCAGAGGAGGCTACAAAGATGATAAAGGGGCTGGAGCACCTTTCCTATGAGGACAGGCTGAGAGAGTTGGGGCTGTTGAGCCTGGAGAAGAGGNGATCTAGTTAGGGGTGTCCCTGCTTCTTGCAGGGGGGTTGGACTAGATGACCTCTGGGGGTCCCTTCCAACTCTAATCATTCTATGATTCTATGGTTCTATGAAATGACAAGGAAATATCAATTATAAATCTTAACAAATCCATATATGCTGAATGGCTGGCTACAAAGAGTTCAGAGAAAGGATTCATAGTTAAGTTTCTCTTCTTGAGGTTTCTCCTCTATGAGAATAAATTTTGGAAGCCTTACATTAAAATGCTCTTGCTATCTAGTCTGCATACATCAAGAACCCCCAGAATGCCAGGTAAACAAAGCAGCTGTGGCTTCTACAGAGCCTGACATATTGGATGGAGTCAGATAAAGGCTGGATAAGCACAAAAGACTTTGCTGATGATGCTACCATTTTGGTTTAAAAAAACTCCAAAACCATTCTAATAATGCTATTTATTTGCCAAAACCCATTTATTTCCTAAAACATACACAGATGATGTGTTAAGTTGCCTAAATCCAGGTTAGGGACTTGAATATTATGTGGATCTTGTCTGGCTGATCACCAAGCTTCCCTTCTATGGCAACCCCGTCTGGCAGACAGAAGTACTGGTAGATAAGAACTGTGTAATGCTCCCAGGACAAATAATGTAGGTGGAGGCAAAGTGAGCTTCTGTGATTTCTAATTTGCTAATTGTCTTCTTATTGTCAATCCAAAGGATAAAGACAGCTATCCACCTCTTGCATGACAAGGTCAAAGCACCAGCTTCCAAATTAGAAATTAAGGTAGCTGCCAGAAAAGGGAGTGAGAAGATGTAAGAAACTTTGCAGACACCAAGGTCAGTGAAGAACAGGGCATGGGTGATGCACTCCACTGGCAGCAGGGGAATCTCTCTAGAGAAGACCATGGTGGAGCACTTTATTCCCCCCATAGCACATGGAAGATGATGGGGAGCAGTGTATGGAGTCATATGGAAGACACTGTGACCTGCATTGGAGCAAACTCTGGGGCAGCTGGTGAAGAGCTGAAGCCCTGTGGGAAAGGACTCATGTAGAAGTTCATGTTAGACAACCTCCTGTGGAGTGAGATCCCATGCTGGAGCAAGTGAAGAGTGTGAGGAGTCCCCACAAAGAAGGAAGGACTAGGAGAGACAACTCATGATGAACTAACTCCCATTCTCCATCTCCCCCTGTGCCACTGTGAGGAGGGAGATGGAAGGGAGAGAAATCATGAATAAAGTTGAGCCTGGGAAGATGGGAGGGGTGGTGGGGTGGTGTTTTAAGATTTTGGTTTTATATCTCATTATCCTACTCTGTTTTCATTGGGTACTTTCTTGGGGTGGTGGGAGGTGGTGGTAACAAACTGGATGCATTTTATTCTGTGTTGAGTCTGTTTTGCCCGTGACACTAATTGCAGAATGATCTCTCCCTGTCCTTATCTCACTCCAAAGCCTCTCAACATGTATTTTCTCCCCTGACCAGCTAAGAGGGGAGTGATAGAGCGGCTTTGGTGGGAGTCTGGCCTCCAGCCAGGGTCAAACAACCTCAGAAGCTCTGTCAACTCAAGAAATAACTGTGTGACCCACAGCAGTCCTAGCTCAGGAGGTAGAGGTTGCTGCTTCTAGCAGGATGGTGTGTCTAGCTCAGCTGTCTGAGGAACATAATGCATCTCAAGAGGGGCACAGAGAGGGAAAACTTCAGCAGTGCTGTTGTTCTAGACCATGGCAGCCCTGCATAATAACACATGTTTTGGAGACACAGTCATTCCATTTGTTTAGAAATGTTCATTTACGGAGCTAAATCAAAACAAGAAGCTCATAAATATCTCAAGTTGTTCCTAGAAAGTTTCATGAAATACACAGGGTTGTTAAGGGACAATGATGCCATTACATATTTTAACAGTCATAAAATCTTAAGCCATCTAGAGTCAGCAAAATGAACAGCTAAGGGCTTCATAAACCCCATATGAAGCACAGAGAAAACCCTAACCCCATTATTCCTGTTGTGGATTCAGTACTGCTTATTTAATTAAAACATCAGACTAATTTTAACCTAAAATAAATACTAATCAACAATTTTAAAAATCTTTGTAAAACTGTGAACAATAACCTTAGTATATTTAATTTTCTTGTAAAATATTTACATAATAAGGTGAGGGTTTTTTTTTCAAATATAGTGCCAACATTTTTTTAAAGAAAAAATCTATTCTACAGTAAGTTCTATTAGCCCGTGAGTCACATTTAATAACCCCTATGAAAATAATTATGTGGCAGAAAATGCCACAAATACCAGACAAGTCAATAATCAAAATTAAGGCCAACGTGTAAGATGAATACAGATTGTCCATAGGAAGCATTTAAAGGAACAGCCACATCTTTATTTTCTTTCAACACTGAGGCTGAAAGAGATAAGTACCTCCCTGCCCTATGGCTTTCTGCAATTCAATCAGTATTTGCAGGACTGTTCCTTACACAGCCCAACTCAAAGCTCATCTCTGAATTCTTCTGACCTTTCCCTGTGAGGGTGAACACCTTACAGAAGTAAGGACACTCTCATTCCCTCTCTGACTAACATCCTCCTTAGCTGCCTGTGGACCAACAGAAGTCCACTTGCTTATCACCCACCTGTCTTAGAACCTTCAGTTTGCATCACTGAGTTCCTTTTGCACTGTGGAAAATGTGGCTTCCTCTAGTTACTTGTATGAGCACACAAAGAGGTCCCAGTTACAGAAAAGCTGCTACATTCACTTGAAAAAATGAAGCTGTCCTTGCACAGAGAATTATAAATCCACAAAGTGATGTATTTGAGGCACTCTGATGAATCCTGAAGACCTTCAGTTACTGGATCAACCCAAAAAAGGCTGTTACTGCTTGGCAGAAGATCAAAAACCATGCCTTAGGCTGTTCTTGCTTGCTTTAGGTAGTACTTCAATTGGTATGAGAACATACAAACCATCATACTACAACTGCTACCCTTTGAATTCTGGGCTGTTTGGAACTAAGCTGGTTTTAGGAACCTAATCCACTAATACTGGTTTTTATAATAGAATATTTCAAGTGAGAAAGCAGAAGAAAAAAAACCCCAAACATCAACCCACCCCACCAGGCAAACTGAATCTGAGGTAAACTGAGATTGAATACAACATAACCTTTTATTAACCAAGACAGAAAGGTAATCTATTTCCATGAACAAATACTCAAAACCCTATTTAGACTGAAGCTGTCAAGGCTCTGAGTGCACCCTAGGAAGGGGGGGAGGTCAACCAGCTGTGTTCAAGGTCAGCTTACTGTTAAGAGCTCTGTTGGAAGAAACATCTTGAAGCAGCCTCCATGGAGGCTGCCCACCTCCTTTCAGTTGTTTCTCATGCTCAGTCTTGTGGGAGGACAACCATGTTGCAGTTGTACCCAGACTTGGCCCTGTACCTCACTGACTGTCCCTGACAGGCAGACTTGGAAGGCTTTGGACCTGCCCCACTGCCATGGGCTTCCCTTGCAATAACCAGACTCTGGCTAATGCTTCTGGGTGCTGTCCTGGGACCTGAGCATGACTTCAAGATTTGACTTCTTAGCTTGAATTCAGATGTGCCTCATAGCCATAAACCTGTTCAATAATCCAAACTGGACTGTCTGTGGTTTCCATCACAAGACAGGCTCTTTTCACCTTGCTTGCATACTGTTGGCTGAATACCTCATCACCGAGGAGGCCACTGCTTCTAGCAGCCTGGTTATCAGACTCAGCTCCTGGCTTCCACCCTGGCAGAAACACTGAACTGCTCCATATATAGATAAAATACCAGGCTGATCAGTAGGGCCTGTTGTGACAGGACATGTTAATGGTTTCAAAATAGAGGGAGATTTAGATTGGATATTAGAAAAAAGTTCTTTGCTGTGAGAGTTGTGGAGCACTGGAACAGGTTGCCCAGGGAGGTGGTGGATGCCCCTGGATCCCTGGAGACGTTCAAGGCCAGGTTGGATGAGGCCCTGAGCAACGTGATCTAGTTGGGGGTGTCCCTGCTTCTTGCAGGGGGGGTGGACTAGATGACCTCTGGGAGGCTCTTCCACCTCTAATCATTCTATGATTCTAAGATTTATAAAATGTTTTTCACAACAGTTTATGACCAACCAGTTATCACTTTCAACATACAATATTCCTTCTTGGGCTCACATGAGTTTAAGAAAAATGATCCACTGCACCACAGCTGGTGTTGGCCATTCTTTTCCACCCCATACAGCAGCTTGGGAGGTCCTCCTCAGCTGTGCTAACAGCTCTTCTGGAGGCATGATATGACCCTGACTGCTTACACTGAAAAATGACCTATATAAATAAAGGCTTTGAAGGTTCTGGCATAAACAGAGAGCAATCTGTAGGGTATGAAAGAAGAAATAGGGATGGAAATTTTGTAAGCTAGTTTTGCTGCTTAGAAGAATTCTCATGTAACCAAAATCATCCAATGCAGAGTATTTAAAACAATCTTCACTTCAGATATTAGAAACTACCTGCAAGATCAGGTTGCCCTGTAAGGTATAAAGAGGTTACATGTGTGGTATTTTAAGTTGAAGCTACTGGTTTGGAAACAAGGAAATAGCAGTGAGATTTCCTTTTCCCACTGCCAAAGTATTCCTAACAGTTTCTGTCTGAATTGTTCAACAAAAGCTGACATGTATTTCCAACCAGCACTTATCTGTTTATTCACATAAACAATGATTTGGTGACTAACATTTGCTTTCCATCACTTTTCATCCAGAAACTTCATAATTAAAATAAAATTATTAACTTAAAAATACAGCTTGATCATGTGTAAAAACTGCAGATCAATATTCAAGACAAGCTATGGAGTAGTTATTCTTTGTGGGTCTCGAAGGTCATGAAAGTGATGGTTTTATGCTACTGAGTGATTTGCTTTTCACAATACATTGACAAAACAACACAATTAGTCTTGCTTCAATAAGCACACACAATAAAATGAATTAAACAATACAACATGTCTCATACATTACAGCTTCACTTTTGTAAACACAAAAGCTGCCTCACTAAGGGCATATCATTTCCCTGTCTGCTTTTAAATGATTGGCTTTGTATCCTTGTAATTAATTTTAGCAATTCTGTTGTCTCTGGACAAAAACGTTGGAATTAAATAACTGACCACACTTTAAGGTAGCATTTAAATATTCAAAATCCTGGAATTAGAAGTGCTTGAGAATATAACAGTGCAGGACAAAGTATAACCAATAAATAGCTGGTTTATGAGAGTAAGCAGTCATTAAAAATTGTGACTGATCAATCTTCTCTGACCAAGGGGAGCAAAGGTCTTCAAAGGCTCCTGTTCATAGCATGCCCCTGAATTGCTTGGGTCTGTAACCCCTGAACTCCAGTGCTTTACCTACTTAGCTTATATCCTTTTATGATTGTTCATTACATTAAGGTAGCTGGCTTTCTACAGATGAGCTGAGCCTGCCTATGATGGCCAAGTAGTAGCTGGTTTTGTTGGTTTTTTCCAGTGAGTCCTCAGTGAATGTTTATTGTTTGCTATGCTACAGCTGTAGAGGACAAGTGACAGACAAATGAAACTTTCCACTCGTTCAGAGAAAATGAAATATTGATCACTTATCATAAGAAACAAAGAGCCTGGCATAAATAGGGTTCACATTATGAATACAAAACCAGTTACTTATCTCAGGTTACTTTAACAATAGATAAATACAACTTTTATAACGAATGTACCTACTTCTAAATGGGCATACATTATGATTATATTTTATCTATATATGGATGCAGACACACACTCACAGATGTGAAGAATTTCAAATTAATTCCTCAAGTTAATTAAGTGTATAATGTGTCAATGCATTACTAAACTGCTTCTTATACTTCCCTACATGGAAGAATAGTTTATACCTACACATTGTTCTCTGCTCTTTCTCTGCTATGGTGGTATCGTGCAACATCCCATAATTTAACAGCCAACAATGCAAATAACATCTTTCAAAAAAAAAGAAATCAAGGCTGATCCACAAACAAAATCTAAGAGAACAGAGTTGTAATGTTGAGAAAGTACAATGCATAAAACTGGTTAAGTCTATTAAATGATAATGTTGCTTATTAACCAAATATGTTGTGATAGGTCAGTGCTGAGGTTAAACAGAAAACATCAATTGAACCATTTCTCTAAATAAAGCTCCAGGGTGCAATATTCAAAGCACTTTATTCAATAAAAAATGCTTTTAAAATGGTACTTTGGCGATTGGGAAACATTGGCATCATCCGTCAACCTAACTGCAGGAAAGTTCAATAAGCTAAATAATGAACCATTTACATTATTTTCCTTAGGCTCCAGTGATTTGCAAACATTGCATCAATAGAACTCTTTAAAAAATTATGATAAAGACCTGCTAGTCTTTCAACTCTTAGGCTTTTTGCTGTCATGTTGCAATTTTTATGCTGCTCACAAGTGTCTCATAGCTTCTTTTCAGATGACTCCATTTAGCATCAATTTCTCATTATATTAAAGCATATTTATCCAATACATTAATTTTGCTAGTGTTTCAAGCATTATCTTTGAGAAACAAAAAGGAAATTTAATGCTGTCTGTTCCAAAATGTAAGTTCTTTCTCACTGCCATATAGTTTGAATGAGTCAAGATGATTAAAAAAAAATTATTAAAAGGATACCTGTGCTTTCTCCTCCACTGTCAGTGCTTCAGCAGAATCACTGTTGCTGATTTCCTTTCCCACTTCCCTTTCCACCCCCAAGTCCCAGATCTGTTGTATCAGCACTTTATCAACTTGCCTCTCCTCTTTGCAAGGTCAAGTTGCCTACTGTCTTCCCAGAGCACCACTAGCATAATTCCCAAGTCTTATAGCTATTTCCTTTAGCAAATATGGGAGGGGAATGGCTCTTTATGGTAGTATTATCAGGTTCCAAACAACTGAGTGAATATATAAAGACCCACAGGTAGAGAGGAGCACGTGGGAGAAAAAACCCTCAGGCTCCCTCAGTTGCATGCCCCTCCACCTGATTTTAGAACTACCTTTGGCTGTTCCAACAGAATGTTTCCATAATCCATAGTTGTCACTGTACCTGCACAGGCAGACACTTGCACATGCAGCCTTTCACTATATTTAGCAATACCTCACAGGCACATTACACTGATCTATTTTGTGAACACAAACACACCTGCATATGAAAATTTGTCCCCATGTTTGTAACACAAGTAAAACACTGTGTAACTACACTGACAAGCTGTATTTGCAGTCTACCTCTGGCATAAACAAATGCACGCCCAGCATTCTCAACTCATAATGCAGATCAACCCATAATAAAACACACCACATTCAGCATTAGGGATTATTGATTTTTGACAAAGAGCAGCATCTCAAGCCCTGTCTGGAGCTTTTTTTTTAAAAAAAATCTTCAAACTGACAACTTGTAATGGCTGAGAACAAGCCATATCCTTATATTCTACAACCCTTTAACACTACAAACTGTGTTTATAGCATCTGAAATACATGCAATGCCTGCTAGTCTGGCACTACATGAAGAGTGACTTGATTTTACCTCTTGTTTAGCTAATAATAATTGTTACAGACTTGTCACTTTTAGCAATTACAGCTTGCAGTTTGAATTGCTGAAGTTCTGTTAGTATTGCACATGGTAGTAATACTGACATGTAAACCAAGGCTGTGCTGTGGCAAGATGAGGCTTGCAGAAGAGATATCTTGTGTTAGATGAACTTGTATATACAGGCTTTCAGATGCACACTCCACTCTTTGGATCTTAGAAGCACCTTGTTTTCATTATGATTAACCTACCCTGGCTATACTACCAGCAGTACATCCAAGCTTCAAACACCTCTAGAATTTCTTTCAAACACTGATGTCTCTCAACCTGCTCACCTTCAGAGCCAAAACAATCTCAAAATGCTCTTTTTATTTTTCCTATATCAAGTCTATACATGTTTTTATAAAGTGAATGGGCTGTAACTAGGCAATCAATTTAGGCCCCAAAACGGGATTATTCAGAACAGTATCCCAAATCCACTGGAAGAGTAGGATTTGTTTAAAATTTGGATTTCAATGGAAACCAAATGCATATTTTTTAATTGAAATGGGGTTTTAAATTCATGCCACACTAGGTGCAATTCTGACTGAACTCTGAAGATTTACAGCTGCTTAAGAGTTTGAAGCTCAAAAGCTTTTCCATAGGAGTATCTGAGATTTGGGGTTTTTTTATTCCCCTATTAAGAATCTATACATTCCACCAACTGGTTTTGTGTCTAGCTAATGCACATGGTTGTCCATCACTCAAAGCAGTTTCATATTCCTTTTCACATGGACATGTTATGAATCACACATGGATTAATGTTTTGAGAATACAGCTAATAACTTTAATTGCAAAACTCAACACAGTATCGATCCCAAAGCACCAACTTGACAGACCTTTTATTCAAATAACTGAAAACACTTTTATGCAATAAAGAAAAACCAGATCTTTACTATAGCAGTAGAGGAAATAAACCTCCTCTTTTTAAAGAAACCTCAGCCCCACTCTCACAATTCTGCTCCTTTTAACTTACCTTATATCCTGTTCTTTATGAGATTAATCTTTTTGCCCATGCACACTAACCTCATCAGGGCTGGAAGCCTGGTAAGTTCGGTTCTCATCGCTGAAGTCCTGATCCACCTCTGCATATTCTGTTTCTCCAGAGACACCAGCCCGGGATTCATACACTGGGGTCACATTGTGACACAGTGCAATGGCCTTCACTGCCTCGTGTATCCGGCTGCTGACACTCTTGCGCACTTTGGGTGCAGATGACTGAGGTTTCCTCGAGGGTGTTGAACTCGTGCTGTTCCCACTGTTCTGAGAGTGCACCTTTAAACAACACAATGAAGAGTAAACCAATGTTCAATAATGGAAACATGAACAGTAATACAAATATATATGAACAGTCATACACATCTATCTATGAATGCTCCCTTTACAAAGGCTGATACACGGTAAGGATAATAAATGTTTATTTTATATAGCCAACTGTTAAACTTGTTTGGTTTGTAATTCATAAAAACCCTCATCCAGTTTTCTGTAGAACTGATACATAACTATGGGTTCATCATCTTGCATTTGTTGTCAGACAACAGACAAGAGCCTGCAGACAATTGGAAACTCACAGAAACACAGAATGGTTTGGGTTGGAAGGGACCTTAAAGATTTCCTAGCTCCATGCCCCTCCATGTGATATATAAATAAATATAAAAAAAATATGCAGTAAAAGGGGTGAATAGGTTGACTGGATTCTGCACAAAACCCTCAATTCACAATTTACCTTATTCAGTGTTCTGTCACAATAGTCCTTTCGTGTTCTTTACTTTCTGTGACTTGTTTTTTAAAGTATTTAAGCCAGCAACCAACTGGATGAGTTAAGAGACACCAAAACAAAACTGCAAGGGTTGAGTTTGCTGCTGTTCTTTAGTTTTCCACCTGGGTACATTCAGAGGTGTGCAACTCCAATGGTATTAAATTGAAAAAAAAGCCCCTTTAAAATCTTTACCTACATCCCTGTATTCTACAGACCACTGCAATGGTATGAAACAACCTACACAATTTCTGTATTATATGTAAATTAATGCAGCTTGTATACTAGCACTACAGGTTGATTTTTGTCTTTTAAAGAATGCAATAATATAGTAATAATGAAAAGTAATAGTTTGACACATAGTTGAAGATCATATTACTGCAACAAAACCACTACCTTAGCACTATTTTAAGTTATCCTTCAGAAATGAAGTATATCACTGAATTATGTGATATGATTAATTATGACTGAATTAATCTTTTAAGAGAAAGTACTACGTATTTATAAATACTAGAAAATACATGGGTTTGGGGTTGTTTTGTTTGGGTTTTATTGAGCTTTTGGGGTTTTTTTTTTGTCTGTTTAGAGTTTGTTTTTTTTAAAGTCAGCACATTAAATATATCAGCAGTACTACCAAAGGCTCTTCTGTTCACTCCAGGGTAACTCAGAAAACCTCTTCAGAACTCAGGCTTTTTTCCTCCTGACTGCAATCTGCTGAACTGTGAACATTCTGCCCATCAAATTACAGTGTTGTCTAATAAAGGGTTTAACTTTCTGCTCATCTGGCACTGCTTTTCAGTTACTGCTTTAAACCTCTGCATTTGCATTCTGCTAATGCTGATGCCATTACAGCCGCAAATAAATTAAGCTGATTTACTCCTTCTGAATTATGTTATGTTTATTGATGCTTGTATAATTTAATTTCACACAAATTCCATTAAAGATTATGCCCTCTATCACAAAATGCTTCCAGTGGGGAAATATAATCATGTTATAATAGATTTGTGTGTTACATTAAGATGACAATAGTCTAGTAGGTCCACTGTAATAATAAAACAGAACACAAACAAGGGATAAAATCAATGTCACACAAGACCCACTGCCTAGCTAACTGGCAGCTTCTATTGTCACAGATTAAATAAAGACCTCACCATATTTTTTCAGATTGGAACAATTATTCAATAGTTGCTTGTTTTGTTACCAAGATTATTTCATTTTTTTCTGTTTTAAGGAGTTGTTACCAACACACGAATAAGTAAACATAAATTATTAATTAAACTTAATAATTAAATTATTTAAACATCAAGCTGGAAATAAAGTTCTTTTCCTCACCTACTACCAGTAAACTCAGATTTGGGATATCTTTTCCCACAACTGAGAAAAAAAAAGCTTCCCTTGAATTTTTTACGTCTTCTAGAAATTTCGGTGGCAAATATGTTAGTTATTAAAAGCTGAATTAATTATGGGTGCCACTCATTAAATTTTACAGCTAACCACCAAAAGCTTTAAGCAAGTATGAATTCCAGGAATCACTGATTTCTATTCAGATAGCATGTTTAATTGCAAAATATGAAAACAATAAGTGTTCTGAGCTCTGGAAGGCTGGTGCTTAGCTGTCAAACTGAGTTGGATGTGGGTGTGCCAGCTCAAGACCACCAGTTAGTATTATTTATTGCTATGGTTATGATGAATATCCAAACAATCCACAACAGCAAAATTATATTTGGGTGATTTTAATATGCATAGTGAGGTAGCAATCACTTTCAGTGACCCTCTGTAAACCAAATTTGGACTGCTGGTATTTAGGTACAAGAGCTCCATTATCTCATTTCCAAAGCATATTATTGCATCTCAGTCACTATTTATAGCTACATCTATTAAGAATCATGCTGAAGTAGATTTATCCAAGGAAAAGGAATTAAAGAAGTGAGGGATTTTTTGATCTGTTTAGATGGGAAATAATATCAGAAATTGAAGTTACAGATTAAGTTACAACATATTGCTTATTCACTGCTTTTCTCACTGCCTCTGTTCCTAAAAGCTACGTAATATTAACAAGGTCCTGCATGGTGTCTAACAGCTACATTTCAATATTTATTTTAAGCAAATGAGAAGGGAGACATAGCTCAAAATACAACTAAAGATTCAAATAAATTGTTGATCCTACAATCCTGTTAAGAGAAAATGAGGACACAGATAAGGAGGTCAGTCTAAAAACTTAATTGGGTCAGCCAGCTATGGCTCAAATTAACTATGGAAAAAACCCTTTAATATAAAGTTTAGTTATCATACTGTATATGTAACAGCAGTATTAGTATTAATTAATTAGTTAACCTATAATTTATTTCCTCTTTGGCAATTTTTTGGTTTGCTTTTGTTTCAAAGAATAGTAATTAAAAATAAAGAAAAAAAAATCCTTCCCGACTTCTGAGTGGATTTAGGTGCTTAGGATTGTAAGAAGCACCCAGGCAGCTTGCTTAGATGGAAGATGGAAGGGATGCTTGCAGAATTCCATATTCCACCCCCTTGACCCCACAAGTGTCCCAGAGACAGACAAAGAGCCACATCTTGCACCCTTTCCAGACCAAGCACTGATGCATCACAGGAACACTCTGGTCTCCAGCAATGCAGTTTCCCATTCTGTCTGGCTGTGCTCCCACACCCCAGCTCACTCTGTGGTGTTTACAGTCAATTTTAAAAACACTTTCTAGTTATGTCTTTACAAGTTTTATTTGGACAGCTAATTTTTTGGTTTACTTTTTGGTTATACCAATTAATGTGTTTTTTCAATGTCTGTTCTGATGAGTATCTTCAAAGATATAATTACTGTTCATCTCATTCTGGACACTTAGTTGTAATTTGTTGGCACAGTAATGAGTAACTTACTTTTAGACAATTTGGCAGGATAAATACTGCACTGCACAGACAGGGTAACACAGATTGCTGCTAGTGGGCAACAGAAAAGGAAACTCATTTAAATGCATGTTACAAGAAGTAAGAATCTGGGGATAACTGCATACTGTGGTACACTTCTCCCTTTCATTGTGACTGTCAAGAGATACTATAAATGAAAGAAATTTCATAGCATCTCAAATTTCTAGACATATACAGGAACAACAATGCTGTAAAAAATATTCTCAATATTAAAGGTAAATATTTATCAAATGAGATACCTGTGAGTAAGAGTTTATAATATGACTCTGAATTTCATCCATTGTATCTGTTCCATAGGACACAGTACCTAGGTGGAGGCGCTTAAATATCATCTCATTCTGGGTAAGTGTTCCTGTAAGAAAGAAGAATTGTATTACAAAGCAGCATTTGTAAGGTGGCATACTGTAAGGTGGCCACAACCCACCCCCTTCCATCTTTCTTTTGGAAAGAAGGAATGAATCATGAGTTAGTTTAATCAAAGCAATGTTTATGGAGAAAAAAATCAGGGTTAGTCATAATGGAAGAAATGACTGGCTCCACCTTCAAGCTAATTCTGCCAACACAACTAAATACACAAGCTGGAAAAAAGGCAGATTTTTATTTTTATTTTCAGACAAAACACTGAAAATACAGTATATGGATGGAACTGACTCTCAAAAGCCAATGCAAGAGTCTGCACCATGTGTCAGAAAATCCAGTGCCAGATAACCCACCAAACCCAAACTTCAAAGACTCATACAAATATTCTGCATTTTGCATAGGAACAAAAGACACTCTGGAAAACAGGCACACTCAGTGTGATCTGGATTAAGTCATGAAGACCTAACATGACTTTCAAATTTGACAGATTTAGCCTCTAACTGGAATAAGGCAGAATGAACAAAATGAGTGTTTTCAGAGCTTACTTCACTTTTGTGAGAAAATACAGGGTGTCAGTCACAGACGGACACTTTGTGTCCACCTCTGCCAGTTAGTGACATCCTCTGGTTTGGAAAAGCTCTAATTGAGGGATGAGGGCTTCAGTGGTCCATGATGTGGCACACTGGGCAAAAAGAGGTCAGGACAATCTAGCTTCCAATGAGCAGCTCACAAAAGATTGCTTTGATAATGGCTTTTCCAGAAACGTTTCTTCTACAGCTACTCAGCTGAAGTGAAATTAATCTAGTATAATATAAAATATT
>VXBZ01007845.1:59707-72059 GCA_013399135.1 Heliornis fulica | reverse complement strand
GTATAATCTTATACTGAACATCACAGCTTTAGGTCATTAAAATACATAAATGTGATGACAGAAAATAAACACAAAATGGTTCCAAAAGTTAAATTCTTGAAACTTCTATGATATATTATGAAGGATATAACTACACATAAATAAAAATTGCAAAAGAACTATTTTATATTAATTTACCTAGACTATTTTTATATAATGTCTTTGTCCCAGTACACCAAAATACACAGTAAGCTACAGGAAGAGACAGGACTAAAAGCATGACATATGCTGTAATTACCATCTGGAAAATAGAACTGTTTGGACAGTTAGATTCCAGTTTATGCATCTAACTGAGCTAGAACCATTAATGATCCTCAAAGATTCAGTAGGGCTGTAAAAGTCTCATGTCTCTTTCAGTTATACTGGAGATACCTACCACTCCTATTCTTTGGTAATATCTGTGCAGTGACATTTCATCCCAGTTGTACCATCATATGGCACAATCAAACCATGTCTTCCTGTACTACCAGCATTACATGATCATTCCAAGTTCCCCCTCTACCATTAAGAGTTGACACTACCAATTTGCTTTTCCTTACATCTTGTCGAGGATTTTTTTCCCCATAGTCACATTATCTGAATATTAAAAAATATTTTAGATTAGGTTTATGTGATATCCATTGATTCTCCACTAAATATTCATAACATTGTCAAAAAATCACAAGTACAATATTCAAAAGGTTAGAAAACAGCCCAGGAAGCCTAAGTTTCTGATCTCCTGAATCTTCAAGTCAGAAATTTTCAGTTACTTGTATAGAAGGGATAAGAAGTCTATTTTGTTTTTACAGTAATCTGTAAAACATAAAAAAATATAAAATAGAAATAAAGAAATATAAAACATAAGAAATTACTACATCTGCCTTTAGAAGCTGTACTTTTGTTGAGAACCTTTATTAAATTTGTTAAATATTTTAATTATAAACTAGAAAAACCCAATCTCCAGTTTGCACACCAGAAACACGGAAGTTTCCACTAACAAACAAGACACACTAAAACCTCCATTAAAAACAAACAAAAAACAAAGCAAAACAAACTGAAACCAAAACCCACCTACTTTGTTCAACAATGTTTATTGCAAGAAATATCCAAGTAAAACTGCATCACCTTCCCTACTTTCCAGGAATACTAATACCTCCTCTCTACCCTCAGCTTTGCCAAGCCTTTGAATTAAAATAAACACTCCTTAGGGGTTGTGAAACTAAATGCTACTCAAAACTCGAGACAGCAGGCAACTGTCAAACCCACTTCCCACCAGGTCTGTAATTGCTGCTTGGGAAAACTGAACAGGAAACAAAATTAGCCCTATGATTATTATATGGAAAGATTACTTCTTCTGACACCATTAAATCAGTGCAACTCCAAGTCATGCTTGCTGAGGGAAAGCTAGATAGGTGGAAAAATCTGGGTGTTCCCCCCACCCCAACTCCAGCAAGCAGAGGAGAAAACCTTCTGAGCAGAAAAGCATGAATTTTCCTATCTTGCAACAGTCAGGAGCCAGGGAAGCTTTAGGAAAAATAGGCAAGGAAAAGGAATTGACTTGTAAAGACACAGAAATAAACATCCCAGCAATACTCATTCAATACCTGCATCTTACACATCACTTACACAATCCTTTTTATCAGCTACAGTAAGGGGAAACATCCACAACATAAAAACTGCAAAGACCCTTTTTACCTGCTATACAAAACTGTAATAAAAAGAGAGAAAAAAACCCCAACAATTACAGTTTGCTTGTGCTTCTTAACACTAATGAAAGGCTTTCAACAATAGCTGTGATAAACCTGATGTGTTACTAAGACAAACTTTGGTATCTGCATGTGATTCCAAATTTTTTTAAAAAAAAATAAAGCCAAAAATCAACTTGTTCAGTCATTCATGTGTCAGTTAAGTTTCAGCATGTGTGCAAATTAAGAATTTACTTCTGTATCATCCTAATAAATGAAATACCAAAACGGGACACAATGATTTCCAACAACTTGTTCCAAATATTCCACGGTGCCAGCCACATAATTTTAGCACCAGTTCTGTCTTAAATTTTAGTCTTTTAGTTGAAGACTAATAGACCTTGACAAAACAATGTATCATTAATTTATGACCCCAAGTGAAAGCCCTTCTAACACCTAGATTTGTCTGTAATTGAGTGTTCTAGTCTGCTCAAGGTGACAAGTACAAAAGTACAGTGGAAGAGCCTTCTATTTTTAATAATGCTTTTTCAAGACCTACTTATCAATTTCACACTTTCAAGCCATTGCTATGAAGAGTTTAGATAAAAAAAAAGCTTATTTTAGAATGGCTTCCAGAAATTATGCTAGTTGATATACTACTACTACTGTTATACATTCTTTAACTTTGCTCTGGAGTGCAGGTACCACACAAAGGAAACATCCTGGCCCAAAGTTAGTATATAATTGCTGAAGAAAAATTTAGTATGTACTTTAATGAAGCCAAGAGCTGCCCCCCCACCCCCATCCCCCATTGTATCATTAAACACAGAGTAAAGCAGGCAAAGAGGAAATTAATTTCTAAGGAAAAAGTCCTGAAGGCATCATTCCCTGGGTGGCAACAGATGTGATTCACAACAGAGCAGTAGTGGGTTTTTATTTTGTTTTTGAGAAGCAGATGCAGATCTTTCTGATCCTATATTACTACATGGTAATTTGGACCAGTATCACCAAACTTGAAAGGCCAAAACACAAAAGAAAAAAATATGTACAGAGGAAAAAATAACAAGTTTGTGAGAAATGCAGAGGGTATTTTTTCATAAAATATGTGTACTTAGCTCAAGCTATATCCTTGAACAGATAAAAAGTCATTTTAAATGTGAACATTTCTACAGAAACTTTTAAGTGAGATCAGCCCCAATGCTCTTAAGACTTACAAGTGCTGGCAACAATCTGAAGATGCAAATTCTTCCTATGAACCTTAGAAAAAAACCCAGAACCTGGTATACAATGTAAAAAAGAAAAAAAAAATCTCATGCTAAACACATATATATAGAATATTTCTGCTCACACAGCTGCTCCACTTACCAACAGGCCATACAACATAGTCACCAGAAAACCTTAAAACAAACAAAGCCCAGTACAACCCCTCCAGAATGAGGGCTAAGAGGGCTGAGAGATGTTTATCCTTTTCTGGGTAGAGGGTAACAGGGGTGGTAACAACACAGATAGAAATAGTAGCTATTTCCTCTGCACCTTCTCCTCCCACAGAAACTACTATAGTAACTAAGAGCATCATCCATACTCATTGGATACACCATGTATTTTGAGTGGATGGGAGTCCAGAAGAATCCACAAAGTAAGTTTTCCTTTGTCTGATCTACTTTGAGTGCATGTCTGGAAGTTTCCTGTAGGATCTAATAGAACTTTCCACTCCTAGTCTGTTCTACTCACTCTGCAACCTTGGTGATACTAAAAACCACAGGGGTAGAGAAAGTGTAAGGGCAACTGCATGAATATATATATATATATATCCATCAAAGTGAAGTGAAGAAACGTTATTCCATCAGCATTTTTTTAATTACTCTTATTCTGGGGTAGCTTAGGTTGAACAGATAAGGATTCAATTACAGTATACCTATTTTTCAGAAAAAAATACTGAAATTCACTATTCTAATATTGCATTTCATTAGGCAAGTTTAATGAAAATGCCTATATACACACCAACCCCTAAGACAAGAAAAAATCAAGAATCTCATTGCTCTATGCATCTGTGCAACTATTGTGTTTGTTAAGTACCTCACTTGGTCCAAACACCCACTGAAATGTTAATTACAGAAGTCAAACTTCAGAAGTTTACATATTTGTAAATGAGTATGCTTGGGAGACTGTACAGGTTTGTTTTAGCTTAATACTCTGATAGTTCTCACAAATGGCAGCAACTTTGCCATCCCCCATCCTAACACACAAAAATGCTCAATAAACATTGCCAAAAATAAATATATATATTTTCTCCATGATTAGAACCTTTCTGTACCCTGTAGAGAACGAGACACCATGCTCAGCTGCCCTTGGAAAATGCTGGAAACCGGTCCCCCCATAAGTGTTCCCCCCCTCACCATAACGGATGACGCCTTTCTGTCAAACCTATATGTGATTCAAGTCCAAACAACACAGCATTTTGGGTAATGGATGCTATAATTAAAATGTGAGTCCTAAAAAAACCTGTTGTTTTAGTGGGTGTTTTTAGTAATGGCTTTGTTCTACACGAAGATAAAAACTCCCTAACAAAGGAATTAATGTATTGCTTTAATAGGCTGCACCCTGAGTTAAGTTTTAAAATTTATGAGTTCTCTGCAGCATTGTTCTTTAAACAATGGCATTGTCAAACGCAACCAGTGAGAAGATTAAAGTTCTCCCAGCAGATTAAGTACAAATTATCTGTCCTCCTGTTTCAGCATCATTTGTTCATTTATCACATAACGTCTAGTATTTCTGGTCAGTGTCAATATGCTCTGCATCCTTGCAGTTAACAGATGTCTTCTCTTGTCGAATGAATTACTTTATGTTTCACGCGCTGGTGGCCGCAGATGTGTCACTATAGCAACATCATTAATTTCAGATCTTACCGGAAACATGCACTCCAATCAAACCTAATTATACCACATTGCTTTCTTGTCCCACAATAAGGAAACTATAATGCAATTATTGGGATACTTCATTTTCTATTCTGCTGTGGCAAATGAGAGAGCCACCGTGATGGACGCTTCTTGTCAAAAAGCTTATTGATGAAGCACAAACCCAATTTACAATCATACAAAGGACTACCTTGCAATTATGTTAGTAATGCAATGCTCCTCAGACTCAACAACTAATTCTCAATCATTTCCAGTGAAGCTTGGACCACAATATGAGAAAGATTTTTGAAGACAGTTCTCCAGATTCCTTTTCGTTTCCAATATTGAGGAAAACTTCACCTGTTTACGTTTAACTGGACCCGCCTTTAAGTCCTGCTTTTTATGAACCCCCACTTGGATGGATGGATGGATGGATGGATGGATGGATGGATGGATGGATGGATGGATGGATGGCTACAAAACTGTCTTTCTCCCCTGACAGTCAAACCTTAAGTGGGCAGAAGAACAGATTCAACTGGTTTACATGACTGGAACTGACAAGTCAAACAAGAGAGTACTGAAGCCAGTGCTCATAAACAGTGCATCACCATGCAAGGACAGTCAGGGATCAACTGCACAGACTCTGCACATTACCTAACAGTATGTTTCACTTTTATGTTAAAAAGCAGAATGAGACCAACTGTAAGCAGGGAAGGAGACTGGAAGCAGCTAACAATATACTTGGGTAAAAGACACAGAAGCTATAAATGGCAACATGTTTGTTTGACCACAATTAAAAGCAGATATAAAGAATTGCAGGACATTTAAGACTAATAAAAGTGAGCACTGTTTCCTATTGTCATCTGAAAAGCAGCAAGGCCATGACAGTGTTCTGAAGCTGGTGATGTCTGCTGGGCTCCAGGATTATTTGCAATTGCATCAGCTTTCAGCTAACACTTGAATAAAAGCACTTAGGGTGGGACTGCTGACTGTTAGTCAAAAACATTACTGCCCTAGAACACTGCTTTTATTTTCATTTGTACACCATTAACTTAGAGATTCAGACCTTCCTCCAGAACTCAGTAGACTCCAGTGCTCTGAGGAGCCTTTGAGGTTGAATGCTAGCAATCTTCCAAACTATACAGAAACACATTTGTTCATAAAAGCCTTTTAACATCTATTTAGCCCCTTTTAAGCATTCAATCTGAAAGGCCAGAATACAAGTGAGCTTCTTTTTATAAACAACTACTGTGATTGCAAGAGACATAGTGTGAGTTGCAAGAAAACCCCCAAAAGAATCAGAAGCAAACCAGGGTTGTTTCTCTTGGTATATGCAAGTCAATAAAACATATCTTTTTTAGGCTTCAGAGATGTTACAGAACTTTTAATTTGAAAAAAAAATCTAGTATCACTAAATTTATGTTAAAGGGGGAAAAAAAGAGCTTCAGGACAAAACCTTTGTCTTTAATTAGGCTGTATTAGGTTAAATGTACTGGTTGTCTTTCTAGAAGTAGAACTACAGAAGTTGGGTTTTCTCTTTCCTTTTTCAAACAACCTTCTATTTCTCAAAAAAAGGTAGCAGGTACATGTAGCTCAGGGAAAAGAAGACAACAGTACACTGAATATAAACTGGTCATCTGGCAGAATATAACTCCTGATCTGGGTAAAAGTACTGTTACCATTTTACTCAGCAAGCCTCTTTTTTTCAGTGCAGTATAACTATAAAGAGAATACCTCAACACTTGAACCACATTTCCAGTTTGGTATGGTAACTTAATCCTCTATCAGGAAAGTTTAAGAGGTATAAACTGCTGGTTTTTTTACAAAGTAGTACTTTGGGCCATTGTTCTGAAAATTCATTACTTTTGAACATACTTTCTCTTTTCCAAACATACTCTGTAAATTACATATTTCAAGCCTTCAGTGAGACAGCACTCTTAAAGTTACATAAATTATCATGATGAAGGGTGCAATTAAAATCAATAAGCAGTTTCAAATAGCATCCAAGTCATTAGCTAACTGAAATAAAACTTGTTAAAAGAAGAATTGTTCACTTGAAGAATTACCACACTGTAATTAGAAATACACTTTTATACATGGTAAAGAAAAAAGGTGGCAGTTGTCTTTATCTTTTATGAAATAGCACAGCATTCAAAAGTGTATAGGGCAACTAGTGTACCTATAGGAGAAAAAAAATGTGTCTGAAATGTGATAATATATATTAGATTTATATTTCACTTCAAAACATGCAGTAATGGAAGCATTCAGCATGGGAGGGAACATCCAACTACTTTAAGCAGGAAGATATGTGTGTATTATACTTTCTGAACAGTGTAACAGAGGCAAACCCCTGACACATACTCCTCCCCAGGCTTTCTCACCATTTTGAACTATATTTCATTTAATAACTATATTCTTAATAACTATTAATAACTATATTTTACTAAATAACTAAAAAAAAAATAAATTCTTCAGGTGTGTGACAAACATATTTCTCAGTTCAAAAAGTTCAGCCTCTTAAAAAACCAGTATTTCTACCAGAACTGGCTTATTCTCAGGAAGAACCAAGAAAGATAAAGAAATACTGTACTGGCTTCAAAATTTAACTTATTATTTATTACATTAAGATTCCTTAAATACATGTAGAACTAAGAGCATGGTAGGAGTGTAATAAGTTTTAGTCACAGCAGCAGACAGCAGCATAGCACAAAGCTATTGCTTCTTCACACACTTACCTACCTTCTGGTCCTGGCAAGGGTTGGGTTTTCCAGTACACCAGATCAGGTATAGTAACAGGTTACAGTTATGAAGATGAAAATCATACAGCAGCTCAAGAACTGGTCTTTGTAGCACAAAAAGCAACTATCTTCATGGAGACAACAGATGTCATTTTGGAAGCTGACATTACTGCTTGTTTTCAAAGTGACTTGCTCTCCTGAAGGCCATTCTTAACAGTTACTGTCATACAACATTGCAGTAGAAATGAGGTGTGGAGTAAAACAGCATCCTGAGTGCTATTCCACAGAGTCTTTTCAGAGTAAGATATA
Source organism: Heliornis fulica (assembly GCA_013399135.1). Lineage (NCBI taxonomy): Eukaryota > Metazoa > Chordata > Aves > Gruiformes > Heliornithidae > Heliornis > Heliornis fulica. The sequence goes on along the minus strand of VXBZ01007845.1, from coordinate 64,415 downwards.
TGGTATTACTACTGCTATACAGCATACTGTTACTATGCCAGGAGTGTTCCCACTGGAATAAATCAGGTGGCTACCAAATACTGACTTTGACATGGAAGTACCACCCTATCTAAGCCTATCGGCACTGGTACAAAGTCCTCAGGCACATCCTTAAAAATTTAGTGGAAAAAATAAAAATCAGTAGTTTGTATCTACTCTTACATGAACATATTCAAATACAGAATAAAGTGAAGAAATTTTATGAAGGTTGTATTTCAGAATTGTAACCTGATATACCTGTTTTATCCGTTAGTAAATAAACTAATCGTCCCAACTCTTCTGGTATGGTGCTAGTTCGAACAACTGTTCCAGGAATATTGTCATCTTTCATAATCATCCACCCATAGGCTGCCTTACCCATGTCCAAGTTCACACGTAAACTGCAAAGGAAATTTACACCAGCATCAGTGTGAGTATCAGGCAAAGTGAAATTATAACCATAAAAATAAAACTTGAAGCTGTTTTTAGGATACCTAGGAAAAAAATATAATCTTAAAGCTATATGCAACAAAAGTTTTGGAACCATTCTTTTGTTATGTGTTTGGAGAGTACATATCACATGAGACATTCAGGCTCCACCCCAGACTTTCAGATGCTACAGCAATACCAGCAAATGCAATACCATGGCTTCTGTGTGAGACAGACTGCAACGTCTTATGGAGATTCTTGACATAATTACATTGCCACAGCTCTACAGCTAAGAATATTCAAGTCACAGTTTTTATCTGGTAAAAAAGACAAACACCACCTATGTTTTCTTTATGATATGAAAGTACAAATATTTTTGTACCTCTTAAAGTCACTGTTTTTTTTTTTTAAATATTTTTTCTTTAAGAAAGTATTTCAACTTCTCTTTCCCACCACAACCAATTGACAATGTTGCTGTCCTTCCCAAAATGTGGTGAGATGCTCTCTAAAAAAAAAAGTGCCTAGTCAAATGCACACATGTTGAATGGGTTCAAGTTGTACCAGGGGAAGTTCAGACTGGATAGTAGGAAAATTATTTTCACCAACAGAGTGGTGAAGCATTGAACAGGCTGCCTAGGGATGTGGTGGAATCACCATCCTTGGAGCCATTAAAAAAGATCTGTAGATATGAGGCTTTGGAGATGGTGGTTATGGTGGTGTAGCACTGATTGTTGGGCTTGATCTTGAAGTCTTTTCCAACCATGATAGCATGTGGGCTACTGATACTAGCAGAAAAAATGAACCTTTATGTAGCTCTGTACTAGAAACTGCAATTTGCAGCAGATTTAACTAATTATACATAGAAGTGCAAAATACAAAGTATTTTTTTCCAGTTCATTTGGTGTCTGCATATTTGTTAATATTTCCATGTTTGCACTATACAAGAATTAATAGCCTTTGCACCTTGTATTCCTATGTTATGACAAAAAAAAATAAAATATATAAATTCTTCATTAATACTGGTCAGAGATAATTTTAATCACATTGCTCTTCCTCAACTCAGAATGCTCTGCCATCTCATTCTGAAACTTTAAAATGCTGGCTTCTTGTAGCTATTTACCACATTCCTGCTATCATCTCAGAGGAACAGAGACTAAGGCATAGGCACATGTTCATTTCTGGTGACTCTAAAGGAACACTGACAAAGCAGCTAGACCAGTGTCTACAGCAACTATTTGTAGCTAACTTGCCCATGGCACAGGACTCTGAGTCCCAAGTTTGGTAACAGGTTTGGAGTAACATGACTCTTGAAAATTTTCAAAGGTATATTTTGATGTCAAAATGCTGCTAATGCACTTCAGACCTTTTTCAAACAGTCCTGAAGTGCTGCTTTAAAATATAACCAAAAAAAGCAGACACTGTTTTCATCTGTTGTCCTGCAATCACAGTGAATTACCTGAGGTAACAGTGGAGGCAACAGTTAGTCACAGACTGGAATATTCCATAAAGAAAAGATGCATTTAAACTTGTGAGAACATCTGAAATTTCAAAACACACTGAAAAAAAAAATAAAATCAATATTCCACGTCCCCCCTCCTTCCTGAATTTGTACAGCAGAAGACAATATATGTTCCAGCACAAAAAGAAGTCTTTTTGATACAATTCTTGACCACTGAAGATGGTATTTAACTAGCTCTTACTTCCCCATTAAAATCACCTTCAGCAGGAATCCATCCCTCTACTTAGTAAAAAACTCAAATTAGCTTTCAATTATCATACCTAACTTCATCTGCTTTCAGATACACAAATATATATATAAAAATATTAGGACAGAAAACAGAAGGATGACACTACCACATTCTTTTGGTTGAAAATGCTACTGCATAACAAGGAGAAAAACACCAGCAGGCATTTGCCTCACACTGGTTAACTACATTTTTACCCTGTCTTACTCAATCCAGAGCCAGTACTGAGCAACCAAGTATTTGTTTTACCTCTGCCTTAACGTGCAGATTTAAGAGAAAATGTAAGGACCCACGTTACACATTTCACACTGAGATATGTATTAGTCAGTATGAGGAACAGCAAAAGCTTTATTCCTATCAGAGATGAGAACCTGCTAGTTAGCCAGTCAAGTACAAAGGGGTCCTCTCAGGCTCCAGGAGAGAAACACGAGCACACTTACTTTAAGAATCGCTCGACATTTGCTCTAGCTTGGAGTAAGCAGAATTAAGTGAAGGACAAAAGCTGCTCATCACTTTCAAAAAGGTATTTGGGCTGCCTGGGCTACTAAGAGCAGAATTCTGTGATGTAAGCTCTTAAATAGAGCTGCAATCTCAGGTGCATGGCACCCAAAGAGAGAAATCCACACAGCTGATTACCAGTGGAGACCTACAAAGTCATCTGGATAGGAAAAAAATGTGCTTCATTAAGATTAAACCAGGAGAGTCTCTCAAAGCTTAAATGCAGTTCCTATCTTCGCTTGCATCGTGTGCAAGCATGTGTGTTACCTGGTTTTGATGTTCTAAGCATGCTCTACAGGCACTTAATTAATAGTCTTATTTAAATATCAGTGAAAGGAAAAAAAAAAACCCCACCCCAGCTTCTTCTGCTGAGCAGTGAGAGGAAATATGAATTTCAAAGCACTGAGGCATTTTGGAAATTAGACTAGCTTTTCAGCATTAGAAAGCTGGCACTACTGGTCTCCACAGAAATAACATATCCCCAGAGACTATATGGTCCAAGACAGCTTTCTGGTACACACTGGGTACAGGCTTGATTTGTTAAGATGAATATAGAATTAAATGGTAACAAAATAAACAGAAAGTGAAGGCTCTAGAGGTGTTCTAAAAATCTGTACACTGCATCCTGCTCAGATTGCCTTCACTCAGTGCTTGTTGTGCTCTAATACAAAAACCAGATGGAGGCCTATTAATACTGGGTTTGATTTTGAAACTAGAAATCAACAGAGCTTCACTGGAATGGATGGAAATTCCCGACTGACAAGAATCGATGGAAATACTTGACTGACAATTTTTACAGAGAGATATTAAGCTTAGTGAACACCAAGCTACTTTTAGTGCCTGACAATACTAACTATCATTTCTCATAAATCATTTGTGGACTTTAAGAAACCTCATTGTACAACCAAAACCATTTTATATTCACCAGGTTTTAAAACCTTCTCATCTTCAACAAATTAAAAAAACTGTTGTATCAGTTACTAAAATGGACAGAACACCATCATACGTAGCACAATATTGCAAAACAACATGTAATCTTTACACACAGTGTGTTATTAGTTATTTGAAGGCTGTTGCAGGAAAAAAGGCTTATCTAGTGAACATAGCAGCCTGAAGTTTCTTGTTTCTCAACTTCATTAAATATCTTAGAGCAGGAAAATCTAAGGCAAATTTTCTCCAACTTGGGGATTTATTCCTCTTAACACCTAGGGTGGCATTTCTCCACAAATCAACTTCAGAACAAGTAAATGACAAAACATTTTAGAATCCACACTGCTTTGTACTACAAGTTAAAACCAGATACTTTTGTTTTTATTCTCTGACAAACATTAAGATTGTTTTAAGTTAAACAAATTTATATTTACAAGAGCCTTAAGATTTTTCTAAAATGGTAATGACATTAAGTACCCTTGTAAAGACTTCTGATTTGGTTCTTAAGTCATAATGGAGAAATCTATCAATAAGCAAGGCCCTTCAATGAGAAAGTTTCAAATGCATTTAGAAACTCCAGAAACATTCTGCCTTTCACAACTCAGTGAAAAGCAATCAAGACCTAATGAAGTTCGCAAACACAATTTTGTGAACAAAGTGATACAGTGCCCAACGAAATTCAAGTATGAATTTGAATAAAAACTGTATAATAGTTTTATTTGAGGGGCAGAAATTCTTGAGAAGTTCTGTATATAAGCAGAAGTTTCACAGCAAAAATCAGTGCCCTGCCAAAACTCCAGATACAGTATGAGTACTCACACTGGTATTCAAGTTTTAAATATATTACAGTAATTGAGATAAAGCCTTTTTATTTTCAGGACTTCTAACTAGAATACTGAACATCCTATTTGGGACACATTAGTATGCAAAACTGTACCAATTCCCTTAAGGCTATACCCACTGATCCTCCCATATCCCTACCTGCTTGAAACATCCACAAACTATACATGGATATAAACATGGACTATTTACAATCTAGAAAATTACACTTTTAAATTACTGTGGTGGTTTTGCAGGGTGGTTTCTTT
>VXBZ01007845.1:45177-59103 GCA_013399135.1 Heliornis fulica | reverse complement strand
GCTGTTTATACTTCTCATTATTGGACTCTGGTTTCTCTGTGTGTGTAGTGTAGTGTAATAAATTAGAAAGTTTCCTTTCTTCTGTGTTGAGTCTGTTTTACCTGTGACACTAATGATCTCTCCCTGTCCTTATCTCACTCCAAAGCCTCTCAACATGTATTTTCTCCCCTGTCCAGCTAAGAGGGGAGTGATAGAGCGGCTTTAGTGGGAGTAACTAAAGAATTTGTTGGCATTAAACAAATAAAATCAGGACAAATTAGAAGTTACTTCTTTTTAAAACAATAGTCTTTCAAGATCTAAATAAAAATCATCACACATCTTATCCCTTTAATTTTCTCTAATCTTCATTCTATATTTTATCTGGAGAGGAAATGTGAATATTCCTTTTGTGTTTACCATACATATATTTATTTATTCTTATTTTTTTTATCTTTGCTATCTGTCTGGTGCTCCAGGAAGAGCCTCAGATCTGTGTTCTTGTTTGCTTCATAGTTGTTCTCACTAGTTCTCCTTGACTAATTTTTCTAAATTTTGTCTATTACACAAGCATATAAAAGGAAATGAAAGAAGGTGAACAGAGCACTTTCCATAAAACCCAGGCAATTAATGTAACTTTTAAAAAGAACACAATCTCACACATTTGTCCTTAAATATGCATGGCAAAAAACTGTGTATCAACCCTGTATTGCTATAGTGACTGTGGCACATGTAGTTTTTAAAGGACCACATGCAAACTAGGTACAGATAATTAGATGCTGTAACATAGGCAGAACTTAAAATCTCAGGAGGAAATCTGGGGAATAATTAATGAGAAAATTAATCTATGAATTTCTTACTGGCTGAAAACACAAAGGAATGCAAAATACAAACAGAATACTTGTCAAAGTATTGTGTATCACTTGGCACAAGAGATGAAGCATATGCAGCTTAGAATAACAATAATTACTTTCGATTAAAAACGTTTCTTTGTTATTTTCACATTTATCAGTTCAGATGCCTTCTTTCATTAAGCCATTACTAAACCAGCAACAATATTAACATTAAGTGTTTAATAAAAATAATATTTAAAACATGAATATGTTAGTTAGTTTTCCAGGCAAATCTGGCATTACTTACTGCAATTCAAAACAAAATCACAACTAGGAACAAATAGGCAATGTTGCAAGTAAAAAGATCTCCTGCAATAGATCAGTTAAAAATTACTTTTTTTAAAAAAAAAAGACAGCTGATTGTACTACTCAAGCACTAGTACAGCACCATAGAGGGCAGGATAAGACACACTGAGCATGAGGCACACATCCCACAGCTCTTCCTGTACAAAGACATCAAATTTAGTTTGTAAAATGTCAAGAAGATTTATGTATTTTTCAGACCTTGGACAGATTGCATTATTTATCGTGTCATGGTATAGAAGCACAATAAATAAATATACATACAAAAGTACGTAAGTGCAGAAGTACTTTCTGAGTAGCTTTTTGCTCTTCCCCACTGAAAGCTTTGTAATCTATATCTAATATTTATTTTCTGTATACAAGAGACATGTATACATGTACTGGCACTCTCCCATCTATACATTATATAGATTAGAGCACAAACATGACTGAAATCAGCACAGCTCCTTGCAGCTACTGGATAGACACTATAGTCATACGTAGCTGTGAGCTCCCTGGATCTTGGAAATACAAGGAAACACATGGAATAAAAGCTTTTTTCTACTTGTATGATCCAGGATTTTACTGGATATGAATGAATTTCAGATACAAGACTTCCAAGCAGTGTTTTCCTCACTGCCCACTGAAAATGGGCTGATATCACCTGAAGGATTTTCTTTAAATGTTCCTCTTAAAGGCCCAGGAAAAAAACCAAAACAGCCAGGGCCATGTAGTGCCCCAAAACCTTACTACCAAAGTGCAAGGCAGTTCCTTCCAGATGTTTGGGACAGCTTATTTTGTCAGAATGGCTCAATGCCCTAGAGCCTTGGGGTGTCTGAAGGGAAGGACAAAAGACATTTCATCTTCTCTGTACACCAAAACTAATGGATCCTCCTAAGAAGATGGCTGATTAAGACCCTGTCAATCCACCTTCAAACTGCTACTAAATATAGAGCCTGGATGATACACATTTTTTACCAGATCCCCAGTCAACACTTAATTTTATGGTAAATCCCCTACATTTCTTAACAGTTAGCAGAGGCACATACAGCTGCAGGATCCACATGCCTGTACACATGGGGCAGTAATTTCACCAAATGCTGCTTGGATAAGCTGAAGTTACCTTGAAAAGCTTTCCTAGCTACATTTTGGAGGGAAAAACAAAAGGACACAAGTGGAAGTGCAACCCACTTTGTCCTTCAAGGTGTTGAAGACATCTGGACAATGAATAAGTCCCACTACTTGGTCGTGGAGGGGATCCAGTCTGTTGGTGCAGAACCATCACTAAGGCATTTCTTTAGCCTTGGCTGTCATTTCTGAACCAATTACTATGGCAGCAGCAGCTTAAGAGAGCTGATGAAGAGATGTTAGGACTAAATGCCAGGGGAAAGGGCAGAATTGCTTTCTGGCAAGGCTCTCTAACCTCCTGATCATCTTTCCTGCACCCATATACACACCAGGATTCACAACTCAGTAGTTGTGAACAGGGATCTCACATCCCATATTGACAGAAGTCTCTCATTCTCTTTTCTTAAAAATATAAATATTTGTAACTGTCTCTGCAAAAGCTTAAAAAAAACCCCAAACAACAACCAAACCCAAAACAAACAAAAAGTGATCAAATAGCTGCAAAAATTGAAGGAAAAATTCCTCAAGATTTACATAATTTGTGTTGGAATGTTAAATGTGTAGAGTTAGAAAGCCTTCAGTTCCACAAAAGGGAAATTAAATTCTCCTGATAAAAATGTAAGCCTGAAAAAAAAAGATATAAAATGAAGAAGAATGTATCTGTAGCCACAGAAATAAACAGTAAAAGATAGCATAACAATGACAAAGCTTTACCTCATCTTCCCACACTTGAGGTGCTGTTTTTGCCCTTCATTGTTCAGAAAATCCCACAAGTTGATCAGCACAGAAAAAACATTAGTAAAAATATTAAATCAAAGAACTTCCATGCTGGCATCACACTGAGCAACAGCATGGACATATCTGAGGACCATGTGGTAACTGCACTAGGCAACATGGCCAGGCAAGACCTTGTAAACTGATGGAGAAGGTATTTCATTCAGTGATTTAAAACAAGTAATGAAATGGTCTCAAATGTTTTTTGGAGTGTAGGGTTTTTCAAAATATTTTGTGCATAAGGGTTGTAACTTAAAACCACTTACACTAAAGAATGTGTGCAATGTCATGGACTGGAATTGTCCTTCTGAAGTAGACATTGGTTGTTGGAGTTTTTTGTTTGGCTGTGTTTGGAGTTGTCTGGGCTTTTTTTTTTTACAGTTGCTTTATGTTTATAACTTGCAAAATCTTACACTGCTCCCAGTAATGCCCTTCACATGGTGAAGTAACACTGATCTAGAGGAGTATTTAGGATGCAGCTGAACAATAAGGAACTGGCTGCTCCCCAAGGCAAAGAATAAAAACCCCAAATGTTCCTTTACCTATTTATAACAGGAGAGTCTGCAGAGATCAGTTACACTCTGCTAACAGTTAGGTACCTCCTCCTGATAGTCTTCACCAGACATGTATGGCCATAGAAAATTATTTTTATTGCCTATTTGGAGTTTCCCTTGCTCTGCAGCCAAAAGGCAAACAGAACTGAAAAAAAAAAATAATTAAAAAACCCCAAAACCCAAAAGCTCTGTATTTAGAAACTTCCTGAGTGCTCTAAATCTATCAATCAACCCATTTAATGTGTGCATGCATTCAGATATGCCTTGCCTCTACCAGTCAATCATAATCTCCCATGTTCTTTTTCTTTTACCTGTGAAAAGTTCATTATTTCCCCTATATATTTTAAAAATAAAAACAACACCTGGTGCTTTAGTGTCATTAGTCTTGTAATTTTCATCTCCAAGAGTTTACACTCCAAATACAGCCTAAAGAACAAGACATTTCCATGCTTAACAACCAGAGATGAAGAGAAACAGATATATAAGAACACCATTATGACTGGAATCATTTTGCTGACAAGGAAGCAACCCTGTACATGAATGATCTGAATTGAAAAATAGGTATAGAAACCAATAAACCTCTAGAGACAAAAGCTCTCTCTGACAGATTCCTGTCTGATCTTCATAGAGTAACTATATGGTCCATCTGAAAACTAAACCAATCACATTCCCTAATACTGCTTTGTATATTACTTCCCACATGCAACTGAGAAATGGGATTAGGCATAACCTAGAAATCATGTTTTGGCACAGAACTACTCTACAAGCTCATTAAACAACTCCTACATTGAAAATAAGCTGCTCACTCAACATGTTTTTCAGTGGCATATGTTGAACTGTCAATTTAGAGCCAAATTTACTTACATCACCTATATGCTCTTAATCCTCTTGCATCCAGTAACAAAGATATATCTGTCTTTTAACCATTTTAATAAGTTTTGGCTTAGTATGTTTATTATGGAAGAACACAGTGGCCGACAAGTGATTCTTTATACTCTTAGCTCATTCTTCCCTTCCCCTACACATCTTTGATGATTAAGTGCATCTTTCAGCAATATGTAGAGTTTGCTTAAGACTGGAATGCAGAATTTTTTGCTCCTTTACATGGCTAACTTCCTTAGTACTCAATGACTGCAGTGTATGGGAGAGAATGATGACACAATCTGCATCATACAAGCAGGAAGGAACTTATGACAATAACAGGATTTAGTAAGATACCTCAAAATTGAAACAGAGAGGTGTAAAGAACAAGTGCCAGTTAAAGGAAGTCTAAATTATCCTAAGATGACCAGTTTCTACAATGAGATCTCCTCAAGTCCCCAGCAGATTTCCTGGAACCTTCTCCTTCAACTTCCAAAAGGAATCAGTTGCTTTTGCAACACAGAAGCAGTATAAAAATACAAGTCCTTGAAGTTAGAAAACCTTAAAACAGATAATTCCTGATTAGCAAATCAGTCAAATAAAACCAGTTCCTTTCTCACATACATGTACTTTAAAAGTATGAACACAGTAACACCTAAGTCACATAACCTCAGATAAATTACCTAATGAAATCCTTCTATGTTCTGGCTTTTTTTCCCCCTTATACTACATGCATTTAAATAGTGTGCACAAAACTGAGAGGATAGTTCTTAAATTTATCTCCAGTTTAGTTGCTGCTAACTCTGTGAATGATGTATCTCAACCTGAAGAGATCCAGAGAGCATCTAAAATTAACAACCACCTTAATCTGAACGCTGTGTATTTTAAACAGTAGAGACTCTTTCCATTTTGCAAAGGTAATACCCATTCAAGGAAAATAATTCATTTCAGAGTCAGTGTTCTCACTTCTTTGTGCACAGAAGACTTGATTACACATGTGGATATTATTTCCTGTTCCAGTTTATCTGCAATTTGAACATACAGCACTCATGCCTAATGAATTAATTAATTCAGGGCAAGTCTCTACTTGGTTACACATGTTAAAAGTCCTCTCATTGTAAAAGCACACCTACATTATTCAGTCATTCAATTTAAATTAATCATTGTTTTAGTAAAACCTCTGTATTTTAACCAGAGGAATGGTACATTTTCAGTATTTAAGGTCTTAAAAATAAAGCTCAGAAACAGACCTAGCAGGTCATTCAAATACATGTTTCCTAAAACCACGTTCTCAAATATACCAAGATTGTATCCTTATTAATACATTTATGCTAGTAAAGGATTAGATATCCTGATTACTCCAGCAAGATGAACATTATACAAAAAAAATACAACAGTATTGTTTTCTGTATAGTGATCCTTCAAGAATCAGCAGATTTGTTGGCACCTTCTCCTTCAGCTTCCTGATAAGATCAATTTCCTTCACAATGAGAAGCAAGTATAAATTTCAAGAAAGCCACATTCAGTGAAATTAGACATCTGTGTTTTTTTTCTTTCATTCTTATACATACCTGATCGGAATGATATAGGAAAACAGGAGGAGGAACCGGAAAAGGTTGCGATACCATGGGCCTACAAATCCTTGCAAGGTTACCATAACAACTGATAGTGCAACTAACGCCAAAAACAGGGCTTTGGTCAGCTGATTCAACTCCAGGTCTAGCAAGCCAACCTAGAGGAAGAAGTAAAAATTCAGTCATGACTTTTTCTTAAATGGACAATTTTGCTGTGCAATCAATTTGCTATTACTGGGGGATTTATTTCTACCTATTAAATAGCCACACACTTGTAATAATTAACGGCGTTTGGTAACTGTATAGATTATTGCTCCAATGTCTGCATGCAATAGATGTTCCCTGCCTACAGGATGACAACCATTCTCAGAGCCAGTGTGAGTTGTCCCAGCCAGGTCTTTTGATGACCGACACATCTACCCTCCATCCCTTGACCCTGGACAGGAACGAAGGAGGGCCAGGAGAAAAGGCAATTAAAGATGGAACAAATTGAAAGCAGGTACCATCTTCTTCTGTCATGCATGCAGCAAAATACTGGCACTATTATATTTGTAGTGTAGCTACTGCTCATTTGCTGCTAGAAGATCAAAAACCTGTTAGATTGAGATTCAACAAACGTGACAGAGCTACCTTCTCATTCACAGAACTGAGGTACTGTAACTTGTGAATACACTCCTGTACTGCTCTGTAAATCAGAACTGATATTAGAGGATTCATTTTTAACTATGAAGCTTTCAGTTATTTCAGTAATAACAAAAATAAAAAGCAATCAAGTGGAATATCCACTTTCAAACCAAAATAGTAAAACAGGGCTTTAACTTTTCAAGAGTAAAAAAGGTATCTGACTTAGTAACATTTTAGTAAAAACATGAAGAGAGGCTGTCTATCATATGCCGTTCTCATGAAAATAAGTATTTTTGGGCTATGTAGCTAAGACTCTTGCCATTTCAATAATGTACACTGTAAGCTAAGTATTTATACTCCATTTTTGGGGATGCTCTTTTAGTCAGTAAAGTATGTGGGAAAATCACGTCAGGAAGAGTTTCCTAGGCCCCATCACAGATGCCCCCTTTATCTCAACGTCCTGCCAGTAAGACCAGTAAGACACACTTCCTTAGATAACAAACATTCTGCAAAAAAAAAAAAATCCACTTCAAATATAGTTCTTCAAAATACCAGCAATCTTGCTCATATGTGGGCTGTCCCTTCCCTAGAGAACCAGGCAGCTGAAGACCACAGTGGCTGATTTATCAGCTGCATTTAAAAAGCAGCACAACGAGGACAAATATCTTGCAATTTCCGCTGCTTCAACTACTACATAGTTTATGCTTGAATTATTGAGAAAAATAGGTTTTTGGATTAAAATGAAGAAAAATTAAGCCAGGGAAGTAGAGCATGTTTCAAAGCCCAGATCTTTTTGCGTTGACAAAGGCGGCCTAAGTTTCAGGCCTCACTGAGGATCAGATGAAGTCATTATTCATTCAGTCAGGGGAAAAAAGACTCAATTACCTCAACCTAAAGATGCTATCAATGAATGCAAAGTGCATATTTTACTCTATTCATCCAAATCCCATTAAAAAGTGAAAGGAATGATTTAATCTGGCCTTCTAGAGTTGGTCTTTTTTTTGTAATAAAATAAAGAATCACTGTCTTGCGATATGCATAACCACTACCTCACACTTTTTTTTTCCCTGCATCATGGTAGTGAAAGCCTATCTCTCTCCTCAACACCCCCCCTACACCCCCTGTAAAAACCCCACCCCAGAAGAGAAATGAATAAAGAGCTTCTTTGCCAAGAATGCCACTTTTTGGGCAGAAACATTAAATTTAGTCCGCTGCACACTGGTACATAGCTAATTCAAAGCATTAATACCTTTCTAATTGATGAAGACAGATGTGAATTTAAGTTTGGAATCAAACAAAAATGTGCTTCAAGAGAATAAAGAAGTTGATGAAAAAATTTTACTCACTAAATCTCAAGTTCAAGAATATTTAGTTTGTTACTAATAATGTCATCCTTTTTAATACAGGTCATACCACTGGCCATAGTCAATTTTAATATTTTCAGTCACTGTAGCAAGTGAAAGAAATGCAAAACCTTGCTTACAACAAATAAATTATGTTTTAATAGTAATGCATTCTCCATTTCTGAAAAATTAGTTACTATAATGTACTGAAATGTACTTAATTTAGTTCTGTGTCTTTTCATTTAAGCCCCTTCTGCACTGAAACTAATGAAATACTGCTGAATTATCCCGATACATTTCATGTAGAAATTCACTAATATTCTCAAAAATTAATCTGAATATTGGAGGGTGATTAAGCTACATTTTAATTACACTGTGCTTTTATGAAAGCATTTTAAAATACATCATTTTAAGGAACTAATTTAATTTTGAAAAGAATCATAACCAAAATAATTATGACAATATAAGAAATAGATGAGTTAAGAACTGGAGCAATTTTCCACTTTTATTGCCATTTCCCATATTAGAAAAGCAAATTTTCTTCTGCTTGTCATAATATTTGTTCTATTTGAAACAACTGTGTTAACAAAATTAAACACACCACTGGAAATTTTAATCTCCAAGGGAAAATTTGTACATAATGTCTAAGACAACCACAATAGTTTTGCAAAGGGGCTGCTCAACGATAATGAACACAATAATTGCCTGTATAATCTAAAATGCTACTAATGGCAACAACTGCAAATCCATTTAGCTCCTGTTTAATTTATGTACAAAGTTTTAAATAGCTAATGGTTCTCAGTAAAATAATGGCTTATGCCATCAATAAAAAGCGTGGTGTTGTCTACCTGAACCAAAAAAAGCCTACTATTTCTTAGGATACTTCATATTTGAATGAAGGAGTTATTAAAGGTTTAAACATCACATTTTGGACCACAAGGTATAAATCCTTACCTTGTAAAGAAAAAAATAGTCTTAATTTAATAAGCAAAAGTTCAAAGTAACAAAAGAGCTTTCTGGTTATTGAAGTAGAACACAAACAGCAATATTGCAATTACTGCCCTAAATGCTTAACTTTCAGGAAAGTTTATCCTCTGGAGTTATTACTGCAGTAATAGAGTAATTCTTCAAACTTTTAAACAAGTTTATTAGTTTGAGATAATACTGAAATGCAACATTTGATAATTAAATATTACACAACAGAAAAGATTTCTAAAAATACTCTAGTGCAGTTGGTTTTTATTCAATTACATTTTAAAATGCATTGGAAATAGCTGCTTATAAATAGCTCTTTTTAAGCACCCTATGTTAATACCTCTTAGGTATTAAGGCACTATCTTAGGAGAGACATCCCTCCACAACTAAATTCCTCCATGAATGTAACTAAAGTAATCAGTCTGGTTCTGGACTGACAAATATCACATTGATGACAATGAAATTTCATGGTATGTATATGTGAGATAAATTTTGGTTTTAATTTGCATCATAAACATACAGATTTTCTATCCTATTCTAAATCTATGCTTTGAACTTAACTTTATTAAACCTTGAAAACTAGTCAATTATTCATGTTTTCATTAATTATAATCTAAACTTAGATGTGACAGCTATGGAAAGAGTCAAATAAATATTCAGAATTACTAAAATTTAAATAATAAATTCATCTTCCTTTGGCTGACAAAAACAAGTTTTGCCTAAGAAAAACTATTCATCACTTTTCATAATTTATAAAGAAGGGTATTTTTCTATACAGAATAGTATATCCAGTTAGCTGTATAGATCAGACCTCCTATGGCTTTCTTCAATAATCTGTTAAACTATTCCTACAGTCCCTAGGAATAATAGATTACTAATCTATGTTTAAAGACTAAAGAGACACACCATTATCTGTTTATCTTACTCTTTGACACTAAAACCAGCAACTTTGGAATCTGTAAATGATTCTTTGTTAAGTCCCCCAATTTTGAGGTTATTCCTACGATGCAAATTCTTGACTGCTCAGCAAGTTGAGGCAACCATGTTAAGTAAATATAACTATGAATCAAAACAAGTAAAGCAAGCAAATTCATCTTAGGAAACATCTTTCCTTATTTCACTGTATTCAAGTAATGGTCCAACAAAAATGTTTCTCTACAAGCCTGACCTAACATATAACCCACCAAATCTTGCATGTGCTATGTTATACTTTTTAATCACTATCTTATTAAGCAGTAGATTCAAAGGTAGGAAAAGCAAAGAAAACACTAAAATAGTTTAAATGATGATTTGGTGAAAAAATTCACTTACTCCTTTCTTTTTCCTTTACTGTCTATTTTCCCTAACATCCCAAACACTTGTTTAGCTGCAAGATCAACAATGACAAGCCTGCAAAACATTTTCTGAAGCACTAAAACCTACTACATGTTATATTCATTTTAGAACTGGAGCAATAATTGTGGTGATGGAGTGTCTGTGTATGTGTGTGACTTAGTAAAACTGACACAAACTTCAGTTCTTTTGTTCACTCCAGTGAAGTTACACAAAAGTAATAACTACAAAATAGGTCATTTGATTCCAACACATTTTCTGTATTTTCTTTGGCAATAAAAGCATGCATCCTTCATGATAGTTTTAATGCATCCCAACATCATGAACAGCTGGTTCAGTTTGACCAAATTGTAATATGTGGCACTATGTTAATAGTGCAGGTTTATGGAACTGAATTATGTCTATTCTACATTAATTTCAAGAAAAAAATAATCTAGGTATTTAGCATTAATTGCATCCTCAAAGAAACAAATTACAATTACCTGCTTATATCCTTAAAAAACCCAGCCTGTATCCAACAGCCAGGCATTTAAAACATCAGTAATATTTTAAAGCTCAAGAAATACATAGTTAGCATCCAAAGGAAGAGTAAGCTGCAAGTAATAACTGGGTTTTGAATGTTTTTATGTGCATTCAAAACCAGAAGTTTATTTTGCTTTTAAGAGCATTTAGTTTTAGTACATTTTAAAATTACCCTTCTGGCTTGCCTGGTTTCACTTTAACAAGCATTAATAACTGCACGATACCTATGTCTGAAATAAACTAATCACTTTAGAAATAAAATTCTCTTTTGTAACCAGCAATATGTAGTTCTAAAAGATAAGACATTGCTTTCTCTCTCTGATTCCTTCTATACCATCATTCTATATCACCTGAGTTTGGACACTCGGAGTGACACCTGGAAGTCCTCTCTAGGTTTTCAGAGGTCCTTAACCCTTCCTAGTTCAGTCTACTACAATAAAACCCACAAGTGAGCTCTATCTGCAACTCTACTTCAACAGTGGGCTCTGCTGCTCGAAGACAAACACTCATTTTGACAGTACTGGCCTCAGACTTCGTGCCTTTAAGTGTGTCTTGGTTTTCAGTTTGGTTCTGATTCATCCTAACATCGACAATTCACTGTATTCACTTGTTCCAAGAAATCAAAATGAGAGAAACTGAAGGTCACCCCTTGCTAGTATCCAGATGACAGTAAATCTGGTTTTCATTAACACTGTCCCAATGTCTCCAGATACTCCCCAGTGGCGTTTCAGAGCCAGTCTCTAGGTCCAAGCACAAAGCCACCGGCCGGTACCTCAGCCGCTGCTCTGAGCGAGGGCCAGAGGGGCCTTGCGGCAGCTGCACAGGTGCCGTGTGCAGTTCGGGCAGCAGAGGGCGCGCAAGATCGCTGCTAGCGACCGGTACGGAGCGCAGCGCTCTGCCCTCACAGGCGGCCGGGACTGCTGGACCGTCCTCCTCGGCCGACGGCATCTCACTCGTTTACCTGGAGATGCTCACTGTTCATTATTCGAAGGGCTTTACGAATTCAGCGTGTGTGAAATCTATGCTATTTCCTCAGCAAACGTTATACCTCATATACCTTGAGACAGTGACAGACTCACACCTTTAAGGTGCCGGTACTCAGGCGCTGTGTGACCAGTCGACCGTATGTTCTCCGATTTTGCTACCGATTTGTCACACACAAGAAAGATAAAAACATGCCCAGGACATGCTGAGAAACTGAAAACATTAATGGCTCCTTAAATTCTGGCATCCATAGGGGGATTGTGCTGTATTAGTAACATACACTGCCCTCCGATTAAAAGCTATCGTATCAATTTATAGTAATTACTTCAATAATCTAAGATAATTTGTCATACTGAAGATTTCAACAACCCAAAGCATTCATATAGCAGAACCCTCAGGATGTCCATGTGTTGAATTTCAAACAACCTAGGTACACAAGACCTAATACAGAGGATATTTAGAGTCCCTGAACACAATTTTCCTAACTTCTGAGATTAAAGCTCGAAACGATGAAATTCTGGGCGGTGGGGAATGTGTGGGGTGTCAATCAGGTTTTAAAGATGTTTGATTTTACATGGAACACTATCTTCAGATTTATATTCCATCTGTAACTTTTACAAATGCCTGTTACATCCTTTAAGCTTGATCATTAGCAGTTTCATGAACACTTTTCTAGTACAGTGCAGCGTTAACCAGTTCTTTCAACAGTCAGGGCACAGACTGAGCAGCTTTACCGGTTACAAATCACTATTAGACAATACTCAACAGAGATGGCATTTTTTCAGATCAGAGTAGATAAAAATCCATGTCTTAACTCTCACAGACAAAAATAACTAACTTTGACAAAGTAATTACAATACCAGTATAGGGAGAACTGGTCCCAAAGATTTTACTGCACAGAATTTGCAATTATATAAATACAGAATATTTTGTGACTCATGTAAAATAAAGGAGATACTTTGCTGAGTAAAAGGTACTACTTCCTTCAAGAAAAGCTATTATAGAATGGACCTAACAAACTGATAGCAAGAGCTCTCACAGCTATGTAAATTTTTTGAATTCTAATATACCTAAACTTCAGACCATGCAGTTGACTGGTTTAAGTACCTTTTTCATACAAGCTGCAAACATTAATTGTTGTCTCTGTGTGGACTGAAGTTCTGGTTTTTTATATATGCTACGGCATGTGATCAATAAGACCATAAATGGTATGAGAACCTTTCATTTTCTTCAAAGTCATAACTGAAACTTAGCAAACACCTGAAACCATCTATCTAAAGAAATCCATCATTTGTTTGCTTCATATTAAAATATGTTTGCAGACTATCTAGATTAAGCTATTAGCAGAGATTATTACAGTTTTTAAAGAGTTTCTCACAACATGGCTAAAGGAAGAGAGGTCAGAGCTAAGGTTGTCAAAATACACATGGCAATTTTTCCATTAGGAGTTTAATTAAATAAATGAAGCCAAGAACTCATGAAGTTAAAGCTTGTTTTAGCATTTAATTTTATCCCAAATCATCAGTAAATTGATAGTTAAAAGGGATTTTTTTTCTAATATAAGCCATAAAAATACATGTAAGAACGAGCTGCAACCTTTCTTTGCAGAAGTATAATAGAAGGAATATGGTACATACAATATACAGGTGATTAAAGCAATCGAAGGAATTTTCTGAAGATGGATTCAGCAATAAACAGAAGTGAATAAATAGAAATGAAGGAGGAATTAAGACTGTCTCCACTGGCAGCATGCAGTGATTTTCATTGGTGGAGCACTTCTGTATTCTCCCTCCTACTCTGATGTACATAACTCCATCATCCAACCTGTCTCAGCACAGGTCTGGAAACAAACACAATCACCTAGGTTTTCTGTCACAGGAAATTGAGTTTAGAATACCTTAACAAACACACATTACAAAGCACCTCTGGGTTTGTCTCAAAGCAGTTCTACCTGAATATAATGCATAAGGAATAAAAATATGTATTTATAAATAACAATACTCAAGATTGCAGGAAAAAAATATGAGATTTGTAAGTTGAATTTATTTCTGGCTAACAATCAGATAGCCAGCCAAGAAAAAGACAAAACATTTTGACTGCATCA
>VXBZ01007845.1:25601-42656 GCA_013399135.1 Heliornis fulica | reverse complement strand
GAAGGAAGGAAGGAAGGAAGGAAGGAAGGAAGGAAGGAAGGAAGGAAGGAAGGAAGGAGCCTATGTGGAACACCACCTCCTTCACACCTCTGCCCAGTTCTCACAAGAGTACTGTCTCACAGCTCAAGCACAATTAGGGGCACTTCATTCACAAAGATTAATTCTCCCCAGTCACACTTTTGAATCTGTAAAATCCTCCCGCTCTCCTCTGCCATTGTCAGGCCTCACCTGGAGTCCTGTGTCCAGTTCTGGGCTCCCCAGTACAAACCAGACAGGAATCTCCTGGAGAGAGTCCAGCAGAGGCCACAAAGATGATCAAGGGCCTGGAGCATCTCCCCTGTGAGGAAAGGCTGAGTGAGCTGGGGCTGTTCAGCCTGGAGAAGAGAAGACTGAGAGGGGATCTCATCAATGTTTATAAATATCTGAAGTGCAGGAGACAAAAGGAGATGTCCAACCTCTTTTCAGTGGCCTATGGGAACAGGACAAGGGGCAATGGTCGCAAGTTGGACCACAGTTAAGTTCTGCACCAATATGCAAAAGAACTTGTTCACGGAGATGGACTAGGCAGAGTTAGGCTGTGGTTGGACTTGATGATTTTAATGGTCTCTTCAAACCCAAGTGGTTCTATGATACACAGATTTGCTGCTTTTTTTTTTTAACTGCAAAATCTAGACAGAATTCTCCTTATATGGAGCAATGCACTAAGTACTGCATAACCTCAACAAACCAAGGAACAAGCTAAGTTGATTTCAGTGCAAGAGAGAAAGTAATGATAAGGTAATAGCTGAAAAAACCCACCAAAAGTGAGAATAAGAGGTGACCACACAGCCAGAGAACCTTTAGGTGATGTGACAGCAGGGAATTTCAAAGGTGTATTTAGAGAAGGTCAACAAAACGTCTGCTCAGCTGCTTATGATCAACTGCTTCCCATGTATGAAAACATTAGGAAATCAGCCATACACTCATAAGGTGAAGACAAAGACTTGACAGCTGAGCAGCTGACTGATACGTGAGTCACACTGAAAGAAGCTTTGAGAGGAACATGACTCTGCTGGACAGGCCAAGGAGGAAGCAGCAGACAGAAGGATGCCAAGCTAAAGAAGTGAACTAGACCATGATCTTCATCATTGCAAAATGAATGCTAATTAAACAAGGCAGTATTTTTCAACATAAACAAACTATGACAGATGACTAACATTCTTTGATATGAGGGAGGTGATTCTCCCTCTCTACTCTGCCCTCGGGAGACCTCACCTGGAGTACTGTGTCCAGTGCTGGAACCCCCAACACAAGAAAGAACATGGACCAGTTGGAGAGGGTCCAGAGGAGGCCACAAAGATGATAAAGGGGCTGGAGCACCTTTCCTACGAGGACAGGCTGAGAGAGTTGGGGCTGTTGAGCCTGGAGAAGAGGAGGCTCCGGGGAGACCTTCTAGCGCTCTGCCAGTACCTCAAGGGGGCCTACAAGAAAGATGGGGAGAGGCTGTTCAGTAGGGCCTGTTGTGACAGGACAAGGGCTGATAAAGGGTTTAAAATAGAGGGAGGGAGATTTAGATTGGAGATTAGGAAAAAGTTCTTTGCTGTGAGAGTGGTGGAGCACTGGAACAGGTTGCCCAGGGAGGTGGTGGATGCCCCTGGATCCCTGGAGACGTTCAAGGCCAGGTTGGATGAGGCCCTGAGCAAGCTGATCTAGTTGGGGGTGTCCCTGCTTCTTGCAGGGGGTTGGACTAGATGACCTCTGGGGGTCCCTTCCAACTCTAATCATTCTAGGATTCTATGTCTGGTCTTCATTCTCAAGTAGTCATCAGAGCCTCAGAGATCCCTCCTGGCCTTCAAACACTCGTGGTCATGCTCTCCTGCCCCACAAAAAGGCAAAGATTAAAGATCTGAGCCAATTACCTCCACTCTGTATTTACTCAGCACTGGCCGTATCCCCAGCGGCACCGGCAGGATGGGGCCACGGTCCATGTCTGTGGGTCCATCGATTGGGGGCAGGTCTGACTTGCCCCCAGGGCCAATCTGGAAGAGATGCAGCATGGTAGATTTAGATTGGAGATTAGGAAAAAGTTCTTTGCTGTGAGAGTGGTGGAGCACTGGAACAGGTTGCCCAGGGAGGTGGTGGATGCCCCTGGATCCCTGGAGACGTTCAAGGCCAGGTTGGATGAGGCCCTGAGCAACCTGATCTAGTTGGGGGTGTCCCTGCTTCTTGCAGGGGGTTGGACTAGATGACCTCTGGGAGTCGCTTCTAACCCTAATCATTCTATGATTCTATGATTCTATGATAATTTCAGCTTAACAAAGAATCACACTTTCTTCTTCACAAAAGTACTGTACAGTCAGAAAAAATAAAAAACA
This sequence comes from Heliornis fulica, assembly GCA_013399135.1. Taxonomy (NCBI): domain Eukaryota; kingdom Metazoa; phylum Chordata; class Aves; order Gruiformes; family Heliornithidae; genus Heliornis; species Heliornis fulica. The sequence goes on along the minus strand of VXBZ01007845.1, from coordinate 40,302 downwards.
AGGATGTGTAAGATTTGTGTGAAGATGAAAGGTGTAGGTGGAGCTACTAAAAATATTAGAAAGACCAGAATAATAGGGTGGAGAAGCAGAACAAGCTGAGGGGGAAGGCAGTCTGACAAAAGGAATATGCAATACAAAGCAGGAGACTAGTGCTAGCAGAGTCACATCGAGAAACAGTGTCCACAGATACAGCAGGGAATTAGAACACGGTGAATAATTTTTAAAAGTTCAATAGTAACTTAAAAAAAACAAACCCCAACAACAAACCAAACACCCAAACACTTCCAAAATTAAAAAAAAAAGCTCTATGTGAAAAGGAGGAAACAAAGTCTATCCCTCCAACCCTGAAGACATCAGTAAGAATATTTTCAGCTGAGTCACAAGTCATCTATCTTTGCTTTTAAAAAAGAAAATATTTCAGTGGATTCCTTGGAGACTATAAGATTAAGAAAAGATTCCACAGTCTCCAAAATATAAGAGAAACTGTGCTGAAAATTTGTATAAACAGTGTTCTGGCATACATTCCAAAAGATATAATGGGAAAGGAATTAGCTGTAAGAATATGAAGAGCAATATACTCTTTGCAAACTAATCAATAATCTAAACCACATTATTTACATCCAGTACAACCTGCAATGATCATTTTAATGTTAAAACTATCCACAGGCTTTCACTCTCAACTGAGGTAAAAAAGAAGGGCAAAACCCATTATTTGTTAAGCATATGACAAATTTTTACTTTAAGGGTACAAACAGACCCAGGCAAATTATCTTAGTTATGATCACTATGTGCAGCCTATATCAAAACAAATACTATGACCTGACTTAACCAGATTATTCCCTCTAGATATAGAACACTGTAGATGAAGATTTCAAGTCATGTGAAACACGATGGTTTCTGAGCTCTAGTGCTTAGGGAAATACATCAGACTTCAGCTGCATGAATTAGTAAGTCTCACAAATAAAAACACACAGATGTCTTTTTCTGTACTTCTGCTACATAAGAAGGCAGCTAGCCAGCTAAACAATAATGCATGTGAAGCATCCAAATAAAAGACATGAATATCTGATGAGCATCTATTTCAAGAATGTTCTAGTTTCTGACATTTAATAGATCCCTCTCTTTCATAGTAAGAGCAATAATTAAAAAAAATTATACATGAACATATCCATGACAAAAGCTAATCTATTCCTTCTTACACAATTCCTTTCCATATTAGAAAAAAATGAGAAAATTCAGAAAAATATGAAAAGCATTGTACAAATTCTGGAAAATTATACAAACAAAAAATTATGTAGGCTTTTCTAACAATCTAGAGCTATTAAATACAGATATTAGGCACTCAAGTTTCTACACAGTTATGGTCTCAAATTTTTGGAACTCAAAAGTTTCAGGAATGTGAGCATCTTTATAAAGGAATATATAGGGAACAATTCCACAATTTCAGGTTTCAGATTTCCAATGAAATACATGCAGTAAGAAAAAAAATGCTCACAAAAATCAATACCAATCATGGTACATTGCTTTTCTTAACACACACTCGATACCAAGAATATAACCTTAATGTAGGAAAACATTTAACAGAACATTTCCCCAGCATCAGTACTTCAGTTACCATTCCTCTGGCTTGCACATAACCAGCACAGCCCCAGAGAACATCATGAAGGTGCTGCAGCTCCACACAATGAGATGAGCTTACAAGGATTATCCAGGAGGCAGTGACCTTTGTCCCTACCATCTCCACCTCCTGGCAGCTGCATTTTGCTAGTGGCATGATTAAATGTGAACAGGAACAAAGCTGTAAGGAGCAATGCAAGTGAAAAAGCAAACTCCTGCAACTGATTAGCAGCAGTGGAGGCAGCGTGTTGAGGAAACAGCCATCAGAGACTGTCCCTTGCAACAACTCACTGGGATACTCAGCACAAGCCAACTACACAATGAAACTCACCTCTTGCATTGCCTTCTCTAGAATGGTAATATTTCAAAAGGCTTCTAGATTTTACCAAAACATAATTTCTTTTAGCCTCGTTTGCTACAGGTAAAAAATACACTGTACATCTGGTGAATAAGGAACAAGTTGTTGTTATTCCATAACTTGATCTATTTAAGAGTTGCTCAGAGTGTTTTGCAAGATTAATCTATTTTAGAGACTGCAGAAATGGTGTAATCCACCACTGATCCCTCCTCAAACACTGGTGTGAAATGGCATTGAACTGCTGAGCCAAATTCTAAGAGGGAAAAAAATCCAAGCAACTTTTAATGGGAATCTCCAAAATGGAAAGTGACATATCTCAGAGCATTATCAGATAAAATTATTGGTGAAACTCACAAAAATTTAGGAATCTGACTTAGGCCATGGGTTATTGCTAGTCATTCACATACAGGAAAATAAAGATTTTTATCTTCCTATATTCTTATCATAGGGAAGGATTTAAAACATTGTAGAAATTTTACAGCTACAAATAAATTCTTTGGCTTAACAAAATCAATATAAGAGTTTGCCAGTAACTGTAATATACAGTAAACCTGTGTATTTACCCCAAGTACAATCAGAGTTCTTCCTCACTACCCAAAAGCCACTTCTTGGTTTGTGTATTGTTACATAACAATTCTCTTTAGAACCAAACTGTGTACTGTTGCCTATATCTTGGCCTTGCAGTAGAACTGTAAAATGGCACTAGGTGATGCTGAAATGCTGATTCAACACTCCTGTCCCAAGCAGCACTGAACCACAACCTGGTAAAGACAATCTCCTCAGTTCACCCCTTGAGCAGCAGCAGACTGGGTGACTCAGATGCTCCACAGCAATGTGCCACACCACGCTAAATTACATGGAGCCAGAAAAGACCCATCACGTGAACTGGTACCCCGATTGCATAGTATGATTAATTGTTGCTTTCAGAGCAAATTAGAAGTTAGGGCACTGGTTATTCTGGGACTTTAACTTGTGAATTGATAGCAGGCTACATCATGGAACAACTTATTCTCTAGCCCAGGGATATAACAGCAAAGTAGATAAGCAAGTGATGATCTAATATTATTTTCCAGATGCCAAAGAAAATACATCAGGATCAAGCTTGCTCTAAGGCTACAGACATCATGTGCATGCAAACCCACTAACAGCAGTAATCAAGATATAACAGTACTATGAAACACTAAGTTGTAGGAGAAATAAAGTCCAATACCTTAAACTGACCACTCTCAGTTATTGTTTTTTTTTTGGGGGGGAGGATTTTCTCCTTTTGATCTCATGCACCAGTTTCCCATTTCTAGTATTACTTTTCTATTACTTTTGGAGAGAAGAATGTAAAGAAGAGTAAAAAAATTAAAATATACATTGCTATTTGAGAAGCACTAGTAATGTGGATAAAAATGCCCTACCAAGTCTCTGAAAAGAAGCAATTGCAAAAATGTGAAGAGCATGCTGTATATAAAATATTGGAATGTACAAAAAACCCACCCTGGTACAACACAGGAGTCTGTTTCGGTAACAGTGGTATAAATCTAGTGTTCAGTCCACTCTCCATATATGAAAGAAAACTGACCACTTTGATTCCTTTATTTGGAACCATACTTTTTCCCCACTAGTCACATTAGGATTGAAAGCCTCATTCCCACACTTTTTGCTATTTCAGTTAATGGAGTTACTGGTAGTGACAGTAAGTAGATAATTCTTTCTGGCTTAGAGAAAAAGACACAGAAATTTTGCTTCTGTTTTGCCAAAACCCTGCTGTTTCCAAGCATCAACATTCTTATAATTCCAGTTTTGGAAGGGTAACCCCTCTGCTGTTCAGGACTTTCTTTGAAAACATTTCATAAAAGACATCTTTTGTCCTCTTCCCCACCTCACACATCTCACAGAGATGCTGGTCTTTGGGAGGGGCTACTCTATTTTCTGCCCACATAAACACTTTTCTTCCAAGTTCTTGAAATTTGTCATTAAGAGCTACATAACAGTTTTCAGGTTCCACTTTTATCCTAGGCCCTGCAGGCATACAGCCATAGAGAAAGCCATTATTTTCAATTAGACTGTGAACATCAAATTATCAATTTAGTAAGAAAAACATGCAAGTGAAGTTACTGGACCCATGCTTAATAGTTTAGCAGCAGGGTAAAGTCAATGCATTTCTATGGCCCTTCTGAAGCTCTTCAGAAAACAGCAAGTTCTTGTTTGCATTATCTGACAGGGGATTCATGGGGCACTTCCATCCCTCTGTCTATGGCAGATTCAGTGTGTGATTGTTCTGGAGAAGGCTGGAAGCACGGTACAGGATTGCTACTCCTGTTAATGGGCTTATGAAGGATAAAAATGCAAGTCAGACTCAAAAATGTCAGCCTTCCAAGTGGAACAGGTAAGAATGCCTTACTAATGCAACTCCAAGATGTTCAACAAGCAAATTTAAGGAATTTCTGAAAAGCATGTCAAGGCAGGAGATGCAAGGATTTTCAGAGTACTGAAAATGCTATGCTGAACAAGTAAACTGGTCAAGTGGTGGCCATTTCTGGATACAAAGACCAAAAATGAAAAAAAAACAATTCTAAATTTCAATAACAAAAAAACTATTCGACATTTTAAACGTGTAAGAATGAGAACGCTGCAAAATGCCAGACAAAATAAATACTCTCAGTTTGTTCATTTCCCTCTAGGTTAATTAACACCTATAAATGACCTTTAGCATTGACAAGTCCAACTTCATCCAGAAAGCCAAGGTTTAAGAATATCTATCCAAATAGGATTGATTACTGATTACAGCATTGTGAGGAGCACAATTAAATCTGACTTTTTTTTTTTTTTTTAAAGGCTCAACTGCATTCCTGAGTAAGCTGATGTGACTGCCAATGAGGTAAAATGCAGAGAGTCATTAGACTATAATAACATTGATGTTACCATTTCTACATTTATCTAAAGCACAGAACATACATCATTTTAGGTTGAAATCAAAACTTGTCAGAAATTATTTTTTCTTTATATTGCTTGGAATTAAAACCATATTGAATTGATTCATTAAGAAAATTCTCTTTTCTCTACCTTTGTGTTTTTCAGACTGTGTCTGCATCCTTAGGCAATGAAACAATTTTTATAATTGTAATAAAACAACAAAGTGTTGACTTCGAATTAAGAAAATTCTTCCTTGAATGACTAAATACTTCAAACACAATAAATCCTTCCAAGTTTAACATACAGATAAACCACATGCTTGAAGAGGCACATATATTTCAAAATTTTTCACAAGTAAGTTTGCTTAAACTTGTGTCAGTTTTATTCTTCTGCTCTGTGCAGAACAGACTTGCATCTCTACTTTTTAATATTGATTTAGACAAATAAGAATCTTCCCTTAAGCTGAAACTAAAAATTTTGCCATTAGAAAAACCATGTTTATAGTACAGCAGTAATGTTATACTTCACCAAGAAATACAACTGAGGCATCTATCTGTATTTCAATGAAGACAGGAATGGTAACAGTCAAGCCTATGTATCACTTGCTTATTTCTGGGCAGAGAGGTTTCAGCTTGGCAATGTGAATAAATCATAGATCTCAGTGTTTGCCTTCTCCAAAAGCCAGAAGACACCAGCATCACTGAACTACATCCCCAACAAAAGCATTTCCACACATTTTATGGGAAAATGTCTCAAAGATTATTTTTGTTTTCAAAGAGCAGCAGAGTAACAGCCTGCCATTTCAAATCTGTTTCAAACACTATTTAGAACATCTCTCTCTAAAGCAGAGGAGAGGGCAGACTTAGTTCCTCTCAGGTTTTCAGCAACATCACAATAGATCAATTCCATTTCAATTTTGCTTCAGCACCAGTGACATGCAGATGTAACTTTTTTTTAAGTGTGTGAATCTTCACTCTCTTAACTGTAATGTATCTTCTAATCTCAAAGTCTATTTTAGATTCCCTTTGCTGTCCTTTTGGCTCCTTATGCTACATACCCTTACCCAACACACAATCATTATTGTCAAGCCTGAAAAACCACAGGAAGATACCCCTTCCCAAACTGTACACAGAGGAGGAATGAACTGACTACTGCTTTTCCACCTGCCACAAGGTGAGCTTCCACACAGTATTACCTACAGGCAGTAGTGCCTTACCTTACAGGTATGCAAACCAAGCTGGTCCCATGGTGGGAGTTACAGAGACAGTAAGATGTTAACTCCACAGAAAGGCAAAGTTAAAGTATGTTGACAACTACTGCTTCTGCTGAAGTACCAAATTCAGTACTAAAGCTGAATTTAATAATTCATCTGTGATAGTTCAGTTCCCAAATCCATCCTTACTGTTCTCTTTACTTGCTGACTACTGCTTTGAACAAGGATGTTCAGTCCATTGAGAGAAAAGCCCTGTGACAGTAATATGGCTAAGAAACTGGTATACACAAGACTCTTTCACACATTTGTAGAATAATGTGAAAGACAGTTGTGACAGAGTTAATGTAGAACACAGGCTCTAGAAAAAGTCTCTACCTACTCAGTGTAAGATTAATTTTTTCATGTTATATTCTACAGAGCAACTACCAAGGCAGAGACATTTAAAGCCAGTAATTTTACATGAACTATATTAGGTTTCATTCTTCACACTGAATATATTCCTATCATCTAACTATGCCAGGTCCAAGGAACAAATGAATACACATATTTAGATTACCAGAAATCTTAATAGGTCAGTAGGTCAAAGGAGTCTTTGGACAACTAAGGAGTAGTTTAGTTCTAAAACTATCACCTGTTTTATCAATGGCAGATAAAATGCTATTTAAAAGCATGATTTCCAATTAGAAGAGGAGAGACTATTTCACTTGGAAGTGGCCTGCAACAATCATACAGTCCAACTGCACGACTAATTTGGGGCTGTCCAAAGTTAAATCATGTTTTTAAGGGCCAAATGCCTCAAACTGGCATGGGGCATTGACTCCCTCTCTAAGAAGTCTGTTCCTATGTTTGACCATCCTCTTGGCTGGTAAAGGAATGCTCCCTAATGTCCAGTCTGAACCTACCATGAATGGTTCCTAAGGTAATTATTTTAGATAGTGTTCATATACTAGTAGTGCAATACATGCCAAGTAATATTATTAGGATCTGACTCTATCTATGTGGATGCATACACGTGTTTTACTCCTTAGTACTTCACAAAAATTACAAGTTCATTAAGTTTCCCTCTGTAGATTAAAGAACATAGTATTTAATTGTTAGCAGCTGCAACAGTGAAGGATTATGTAAGGTGGTACATGTTTTGACATAATAGTAAAAAACCACACGGCAGCTTGCAAAGTCTGGAGCAACTATTTTAATATTAATAGTCTTTTCAAAAACACCAGGGAAACCTTAAACACAAATCCTTTTACCCTTTATCATATTTTCATGTGTGAAATATTGATGTAAAAAAGAATTTTAACAAATGTTTACTAAAAATCTAATACACCTCCAGAATCTGTTCGATCTGGGTAAAGCACATTACATTCATGCACACTCCCCTATCAATGTAATATATTAAATAATTTCATTTTAAACACCTGTGAGAATTGTTCATCAGCCAGAAGTTGTTCAGAATTCTTAGAGAAAGATTCTGTTACTGAAGAGTTTGTCTTTGTATCAGATGGAACAGAAAATAATTATGCACCACAAACATTCTGGTCCCACTTTATAATTTGAAAATGTATGTTACAATGATTAAAATAATAAAAGGCCATCTTAATCCACATAATAGTATGTATTAGCTGTCAATGAGACATTTAAAAGCATCTCTGTTAGAAACAAATCATTACACTCAACGGACTGCAATAACTGCTTTGAGCAATTTATATTATCATTTCATTCTGGATGTTCCTACTCAGAGCAAGTTATTATGAATGGCATGAAAATGGCCACCTGTCACAACTGACTTTTCCTAAACCTCTTCCAAGAATTTTTTCCTTTCTTAGTGTAATTAAGCATTTTCTTGCTAAACACAGGTCTAGGTTGTAAGATGCAGCCTACACTGAAGTTTCATTTCTTTACAATTGAGAGCCCTCCCCAACTCACATTACCAGTGAAATGAAGAGCTATTTGCTTTGTTTTGAACTGAAAGAACCTTGTACAGAGGGAAGCACTCAAACTTCTGGTACCTTCTCAGCAGACAAATCTCTTGGCAACATTTTCATTGCTTACAAAAACCCCTGGAAGATTCTCCCTGGAAGTTCTGGGTACTGACAGGAACCTTGGTTATCTTCCTCTACTTCCTCTGGGAGCCAAAATCTTTCACAAACATTCCTTAAAACTGTGTAGCTTTGTCAAAATACTTTACAGTAAAATAATCTGATTAATTGAAGTCAGAATTAATAATTAGCTATGACAGAAGTGTGACAGACTGAAAATGCATACATCTACTTTGAACACAAATGCTTCCATTAGTACCTCTAACACTTCTCTACAAGAAGAAAAATTTTACTGCTGAAATGAGACTGAGGCAGAATTCACTTCTTGTAACAGAGTTCAGTTCAGTCCAGCATGCATGAAAAGAGCTTGTAGTTTTCTGGGTTTAGCTATGACTATTTTTAGATTTTATGAAAGTAGGAAATCCCCCAGTAAGACAAACTTACTTTATTTTTTGGGTTGGATGTGTTCATTACGCTCCGAGTTTCCTTGCCTGTGTAAATGACAACACCAATTACAGTTCCTGAAAAACAAACAAAAAAGTAAACAAAAAGTAAAACTCGGCTGTCAAGCAGTTAAAGAGAAAACTTGTTTGAATTAAAACTTGCAGCACTGTAAAGTCTCCCAAAGAAATCAATTGTATGAAAAAGCCCAAACGTTTCTGCAATGAACAGAGTATTGTAAATGCTGTTTTCAGAATTGACTATGAAGGATCATTATAAAATTCTTTAATGAACATTCAGAGAAATGACAACATTCTTTCATTCTTTTTATTGGAAACAAAACTTTCAATGTAACAGGTTAAAAACTTAGTTGTAATTGTCTGCAAGTGTTTTCAGAAGTTAACACATGGCATAGCTAATTGCCCTTCACAGGAATAAAAAGATCACCATGATGGTGCTGAACACATTATACACAAATTGCCTGCTAGATCTGTCATCTATAATGATGTAAAATCTAGTTCACTAATTACTTTGACAGAATTCCATATAAAAATATTCTCATGAACTTATAAAAATGACTTCCTGGTTCAAATTAACTTTTAGTCAACTTTTACTGGATGATATAGGAAATCTTTACTTCAGCATCACTACATTTTATATTAAATAAAAATTTAGATTTTTATTAATATGCCACTATCACACTAACACAAAACAAATCCCTTATTTTTATTACCTTTTCAAGTGACTTTTTACAGCAGTACAACTAGTAATGTGATATATTTTATTGTCTTCATGCTCTAAAGAATTAACATACCTTGTTCACCAACACTCTGCTCAGAAAACTTTAGCAACAGTAGAAGTATTACACATTTGTCTGGCAGTAAGTAACTTCTCTTTGGCAGTCAGTACCACATGCAAGATCTGCTATCACTACTTTTACATTATAATGGGCCATAAAAAATGAAAGGAACACACAAAGATAGAAAGATGACAGCTAAAAATGTTGGCATTTAAGGCAGTTTCATTTACTCAAAAATGTAAGTGAAAACTTTGAATCCACATACAAAACAACAGTGATTACACATCACATTCCAGACAACTAAATTTAGGTTTTTCTACTATTTTCCTCTCCATACTAAATCTTTTTTTATGACTTCCATTCTTTATAAGGCTAGTTTGCCTCTGCTGACAGATTCACATGCAAATCTGCATGTTAATATATAAGTAACAAGCCACCAACACACCCCAGATTTCCTCCTGACTTTTGTAAAAGAACAGTCGTTGATCCATCATGTCTAAACTCTTTCTAAAGATCTCAAACCAATGCCCATATCCCTTTGGGGCACTTTGGAGCGATGCTCTGAGCTGACCTCTGTCCAGTGGTTTGAACACACTGGATGATGTCCTATAGGGATTACTCCCTGCACACCCCAACCATCTCTGCCCTTGTAGCTCCTTATTTCAGCTGGAGAGCTCTACTTAGTCCAGCTGGTACCTTTACATTAAGCTTCAACTAACAAGTCAGCTGAAGCTCAGTGAAACAAGCTGTCTTACTTGACTCACATTTTGCTCCTTACAAAGTTGGTTTCAACCATGAGAGCCAGAGTTATAAATTTGGCTAAATCTGACTGAACTGCTGCATTTAATGAGTCTTTGATCTTTGATTTTAAACTCTGGGACTTAGTTACTAGTGCAATACCACTGTTAAACATACAGTTCCTTAGGCCTGAGCTACAACAGGGTTGTAGGAATGTCAGGCCTGATGTCAGTGTTGTCCCACAGCGACTGCACAAGGAACAGTTCTGGTTTCCTGAAGGTGTTTTCTATCTAGAGTTCTCTCATTACCCATGGCAAATACAAGCTTAAGACTTGCACTAAACTTTACCCTGGCTCACAGTAGAAAGAATAGGGTCCCATTTGGGGTTCCTGAAAGTTGATCTGTACTACAAGCCTGGGCTTATTAAAAGCAGTGACTCAAGTTAGTTTTATGTATCTATGCAAACCAGCTCTTAAACTGGGCAACCACTAATGGGTAAGGGCAGAGTGGTTCATGAAGGAGAGGTAAGTTACAAGAGATACCACAAGAATAAACATGTGGGTCTGGGAGATAGAAGAGGACTTATACAGAATTAGAACACAGGCATAATCTGAATCTCATATGTGATCATATTATCTTCCAAGCACTGTGTGAACCATGTAAAACCAAGACAGTGCTCGAAAGAAATTAAAATTGTGTACAGAACATGGCACAAAATACTGCTTTTTATAGCTGCACAGTTATACAAACTGTTCTGATTTTATCTAAAGTGATTTTGCAAGACTGACACCTGCCAAAATGATCACAAAATTCCATTAATACAAATCTCCTCTTAATAGGTATCTCAGCAGGTCTCTCAGAAAACTGCATTATCTTGTTTAGAATTTGAACCACACTGATCATTACAGTAAATGGAAATCAAAAACTTCAAGTCCACACTGTAGTGGACCTTCTGAGGATTTTTAAAATTTAACTGCTGACTTTCCTCTTCCCATTTCCAAAAGGAAATCTACGAAATCTTTCAATAAACATAAACACCGCAGTCAATGATGTCACAAACAAACGATCTAGAAGTGACTTCATTAAAGATAAAATAAGGAGCTTTCAAAATACTTAGTGGTTTAAATTATTTGGTTATATTTAAATTTCTTTCTCCAGTGACAGCAGTTTTTCAGGAGGTCACTAACTGAAACTTTCCTTCAGGCACCATTAATTCCATAGCAATAATATAGATATTAGGAATGGCACAGACTCCATGCCTTGCTCCTACCTTTTTGATATTCACTGGGATGTTGCCTCAAAGTGGAAAAAGCCATAATATTTTTTCTTGTCTCACTTATGAATGAATAACCAAAGGATATCTGCATGCTTCAGACTTGTGAGAGGGGCTTTTGATTTCCACCCCTTCCAGAGGCTTCCAGTGTGAACCTGGCAAATTAGTCTCTGTACTTTCTGTGGTTTGGATAAACAGCACATGCACAGTCACCAGATCCCAGCCAGGGCTTTACAACAAGGAGCAGAAAGCACTTCAGATTTCATAGCAGTAGGCATCTCTATTTAGGTATCTAAACTATAGATTCTGAGACTATATATATGTACATATATATGTATGTATGCACACACACATAAATTGTGTGACAAAACAATGTATTTTTTCCATTTAGCTTACTGTTATTCTAAAAAGTAGAGAGACATACTAAAACCAAGGAAAGAAAACACCCTCCAAATGTACCAATTTGAGGAATCTTATTCTCCTGGACTTTATTTGTTTATATAAAAAGGCTGTGGAATAGTTTAATCTTGAAATGATATTACATGATTTTTTGAACTATTTTTTTTTGTTCCCAAAATTGAAAAGAAAAAAAATATTCTTAAATGACAGCAAGTAATTTTGTTGCCACTTGTATTGCTCTAGCAAAAGGTGGCCTTTTTGTTTTTCCCCTGAAGAATACAATATTGTAGTATCCTGACATTTTCATGACTTTTGGTAATCTGCACTCAAGCTACAGTTGGTAAGATTTCCTGAAACCTTTTTACTGATTCACCATTACTGATCTGCAAGATGATTGATTTGTGGTCTCTCTCCTCTAGAACTGCCAGGACATCAGCAACCAGATCTCAAATTTTCTGAGGTATTCCCCACATAATACCTCAAACCCTTCTCTTAGCCTGACCTTGATGCTTGGTATCACCTTGACAAACTGCAGTGCATGTGTCCTGAAGATAGTGAGCTCTCCTAGCTGATGCAGTGGGGTTTAGGTAGTATGTCAAAATGGGTATCAGGAAATTCAGCATGTATGTAAATGCTGGAAGAATGAAAATAGGAAGGACAATCCCCTTACCCTAAAACTGCCCTATATGCCATATGCAAAACTTTTTAAAAAATTAAATAAGGCTTTGTATCTGCAACTCAGCTATATAGTCCTCTCTTGGGCATCAGTGATGTATCTCCCTGGCTCTACCCCTGAGACAGCATCACCCAGCAATAGGTCCAGATAATAGAGCAGTTTGACCCAGAATGTTTTCTAACATCCTCCAAGGGGTTGGTAAGAGCATAACATGGAGCAACAGGTCACATATTTGCTCTGGCTTACTAACAGATGATGTCTAGGCTGCTTTAAAGAGCTCTGGAGGAAGCAGCCTTCCAAGGTTGGATACCTTAAGGACTGACATACTGAAGAGCCTTAAGGTAAATTGAGAAGTGGACAGGCAATGCTGCAGGGAAGAACTCTACCCACCACCATCTGAGCACAGGCTACTAACCCACTTTCTCGTATCAAAACAGCAAAGTAACAGAAGATTAGGCTTCCACACAGACATCATACACTTTTGGTGAAAAATACCTGAAATTAACTGAACTGTCAGCCTAGGCAGTAAGGAGACTGGTGTAGTTATCATGAGGAAGTCTAATTTAAAAAAAGTTAAAACCTCTAGGAATTCAAATTTAATTAGGTTAACATCAGGTCTCCTAAGTCAGCTATGTACATTCAACTTGGAAGTGAGATGAAAACAACTGGATGATACATCAGTTAACCATATCTAAACCATCTCATTTTTAACAATCTGCCAATTGTTTTGCCTTATGGTCTTCATGACTATATGCAGAATGCACCTATTGGAACTTAAAGATTCCTTATTAGATAAGCAACAGGCTGAAGACAATTTCCTATTCTTTATTAAAGGCTTACTCCAGTCAAATCCTAAAATTTCCTCCACTGGAACACTGAGATGTTCTTAATATTTGGATTTTTGAAGCAATACAGAACAAGCAGTATCCAGATAGAGATCTTACATGCTTGATAATTGCAGTACTTACGAGACAGGTGCATATTATTTCAATATTAAACTGCAGTCAATACATGACATCAATGAATTGAATGTTATATCACTGTTTAGGTCATAAAAATTAATGCCATTAAATCAGTTACCAAAAGACATTATTTCTCTCTACTACCTTAATTCAACCAACTTCTGTATGCACATCATGACACCATTTTAATTACTTCAGCACAGTTTTTCTCTTCAGAAGGGGCTGTAGTTTTGAAGAACTATTCTATATTTTTACTTCAGTGAGTTGCCCTGAGTCTGCCTTAGAGTCTTATTTCACCATGCTCTAAGAGAATTATCTTCTATGTTTTTCTACTGACACCATTAATAATGAAATTAAGTCTTTCATAAACACATAAACTTTCACAAGACTCCTCTAAAGTAAAAAAAAAAAACCCAAAAATAAAAGTGAAGGCATGTATTTCAAGGAACACTGTTTCCATTAATTTGGGTGCCAATTTTAGATAAAAAAAAAAGAGGTGTCAGACATTAGCCATACTTCTAAACAAAATCATCTAACCTGGAATCAGTAATGATTAATTTTCAATTAATCATTACTGATTCAAAATTACTGACTTTGCAAACACATACTCTTTAAGTGCAGTTTATCCATATATTAATTTCAGGAAGCAAACTTAAAACAAATTTACACAATGTTGAAATTCGTAATTAATGAGGAGCATTTTTTTTAATTTTTTTTTTTAATTTTTTTACACAGTTACAGATCTTACTTAAGTTAAAACCCCATCTGAGGACAACTATAGGTATCATCCATTTGACAGAACAGTTTTAGACAGAACAGTTTCCCAGTGCAAACAAACCAAACACCACCAATAACCAAAGAACATTGTTCCAGTTTCCTTTCTTAAATCCTAGCTCCTTTTCAGAAACCATCTCCTCCCAATTCCGTTTTCCCAGTCTTTTTTGTGCAGAATAACCACAGCCCCTTGATTCCACAGTGCTTCTGACTTTTCTTACATATAGCAAACGTGGAAGAAAATTATTTCCTGCTTTTAAAAAAGCTGTGACTTAAAACCTGAATACAGCATCTACGTAACGTGAATCCCCTATGGTATCTGAGACACATATAAAATGTTACTAATATTTAGATCCTTTTATTTTCAAATTATATAACTGTATAACTGATGTGTATTTTCTGATTAAGACTTTACCTGATAAAAAAAAAAAATTCAAGCAAACTTTACCTGCAGCCTGGAATACAGAAAGAAAACAGAAAGAAAACTCCAGAAAACTCCAAAACTACC
>VXBZ01007844.1:28939-61601 GCA_013399135.1 Heliornis fulica | reverse complement strand
TCTATGATTCTATGATTCACCTGTATAATCATAGTTTTAAGTTGTGAGGGTGGGTAACTGTCTTCTATGGGTAGATGAAAAAGAGCAAGGCTGGAGAAGTAGAATTGAACCAATGACTAAATAAACTAACCTTGCCATATGTTATTTAGCCAGCAAGCAAAAATACCATCACCAGAAATAAATCCCCCAAAACCACAACAAATCAGCAGTTTTTCTCAGTTGTTACTGAGCCAGGACCATGTGCTAGTGTGCATATAGTAATAAAGGTGGTAACAATCAGCAACTATCTAATGATGCATTTTCCTCACCAATTGCAGGATATAAAATAACTTGTTTTGGTTTTTGTTCTGTTTTAAATCAAACAACCAAACATGCAGAAAAGCTTCCATATAAGCACACCTTCCATACTGTAGTGCTGCCTCCTTTAAACAGTCTGTGATTGTGTGCCGATTACCAAAATGTCGTGAGCCTCATTTAAAAACCAGGAATTTTTAACTGGAGAGCTTTCAGCTCTCTTGTGTAGCTATTGCCATGTAAATTTCCTAGGGTGCTATTTCCACACAGTTACTTATGCAGGCAGAAAGTTTGGTGAAGGCATGAGCAGCTTTGCTATAGGAAACTGAGGGTGTAGGTCAAAGAATGTCTTTTTGAATAACAAAATAAAAACATGCCTGAAATATGTGCTCACATGAGTGAGCATATTTTATTCTCTCCTGGCATCTCTACAGTGGGGGGAAAAATTGTAACAAACCCCCCAAAATAGAGCATTGTTAATTCAGAACATTCATTTAAAAATATCTTGAGAGGTTTCCTTGAGCAGGTTGCATGACAATTACATTCTAGGGCTTCACTTTATCTTGGAGCCTCTCTTGGAGAGTCAGATGTAATTCTTTGATTTCTGCTCTTTGCTTAAATGTTCCAGTCATTAGAGTTGGAGTTTTTGCCACAGTGGATGAAAGGTTTATGTTCTTTAAGATGTGATGTTTGGCTGTTCAAGGTGTGACGGACTGAACAAAAAAAACCCAACAGAACAAATCTTGCAAAAAAAAACCCAACCCTACAGTGCTATAAGAAAGAACTAGATTTTAAACCTTTTAGTCTTGTAAATAAGGAAGAGCTGTTTGCAGCTGAGCACTGAATTTGCCGTAGCAAGCAAGCAGGTTTAGTCTGCTTTATCAGTATGTCCACAAGAAAGCCTACCCCTGCTTTTGTTTCACTTTGCACATTAATTCTCTCTTCCCGCTATGTATTTCCATGAGGAGCTTTCATGATTAATCTGAACATGAAGACAACATTTCTTCAGAAAACTAGGAACAAACTTGTGGTGGGTTGCCACTGACTGAAGGCCAGGTGCCCACCAGAGCTGCTCTGTTGCTCTCCTCCTCAAATGGACAGAGGAGACTAAAAATATAACAAAAGGATTGTGGGTTGAGACAAGGACAGGGAGAGATCACTCACCAGTTACTGTCATGGGCAGAACGGACTCAATTTAGGGAAAAAAAAAATCTATTGCTAAGAAAATTAGAATATTGAGAAATAAGTCTAGATCTTAAAACACCTCCCCTCACCCCTCCCTTCTTCTTCAGTTCAAATGCACTCATGATTTCTCTACCTCCTTCACCCCATTGGCACAGGTGGACAGGGAATGGGGTTGCAGTCAGTTCATCATGTCTTTGCTGCTCCTTCCTCCTCAAGGGGAGGGCTTCACACTCCTCCCCTGCTCCAGAGTGAGCTCCTTCCCACAGGAGACAGTCCTCCCCCAACTTCTCCAGTGTGAGTCCTTTCTGGGGGCTTCTGTTCTTCACAAGCTGCTTCAGTGTGGGTCTCTTCTATGGGATGCAGACCTTCAGGAACAGACTGCTCCAGCACAGTCCACCACAGGGTCACAAGTCCTGTCAGGAGCCTGCTCCAGTGTGGGCTTCCCACAGGGCCACGGCCTCGTTTGGGTGCCCCATCCTACTTTGGCATGGGGTCCTCCATGGGCTGTAGGGGGACAGCCTGCCTCACCATGGTATTTTCCATGGACTGCCGGGAAATCTCTGCTCTTGGGCTTGGAGCACTTCCTCCCTTCCCTTCTTCACTGACCTGGGTGTCTGCAAAGTTTTTCTCACATCTTCTCACTCTTTTCTCTGGATGCAGAAGTTGCTGCTAGTCTATTTTGGTTTTGTCTTCTGTTACTCCAGAGGTACCACCAACGTGGCTGGTGGTAGGTCCATCTTGGAGCCATCTGGCAGTGGGCCTGTCAGACAAAGGAGAAGCTTCTGGCAGCTACTAGCCGAAGCCACCCCTGGAGCCCTCAGACTACTAAAACCTTGCCACACAACCCCAAGCTAAACCAGAATATTCTTTCTGGTTCGTCCTCAGCTACCGGAATATTTAACATTTTTCAGTTTAAACAGGCACTTTGCTGTTTGTCTTTTCCTAACTCATAGGATTTGTGTTTAGCTTTCCATAGCTTCAGTTTTGTCAGAGGAAGCACATCTGTCTTGTTGGAAAATACTTTCGTCTTAAGATTTTAAAATATTGCTGTATTTTAGCATGCTATTTTCATGGTACTGCATCCAGTCCTTCCTCCTTTGGAGTGCTTTTGTCATAGTTGTCACTGGCAATAAAAACGGTGGTCTTTAATCAATCCTTCTACCGCTGCTGGGTGGTAAGTAGCTAGAATGGGCATGTGATTTAGAAATAAGTAACTGAAGCAAATGTGATAAATGAACTGCTGATCTCTAAATCCTTATTGGCAAATGTGCAAGTTTTAATTGAGAGAATTGAGCAGGAGCACATAAAATGTGAATTACTGTGGCAGTTCAATCTGAACTTAAAACTGAACTCAGTAGTTATTAATTTTCAAAAGTATTTCTAATTTCCGTGTCCTTTTATGTACTTTTTTTCATGTGGTATAAAGCTTGCTGAGCTTTGGGGCAGCAGAGAGGCAGTGTAATTGCTCAGAAATGGGGAGATAGAGAAATGGAAATTAGTTCAGCATTAGGATAGTGTTGAAGTACAAACCTTAAAGTGTTCAGCAGACAGGAGTGCGGTTTCTGCACTGATAGTTATATTTGAATGGCCAGAATTAAAGGAAAGAAAAAAAAAGTAAATAACTACACCATACCTCATGTGATGCCTTATTTAATGAATGACTTGCATTTTCTCCTGAGAAAACAACTTCAAAAGTGTTTTTCCTAGCGTAGTATACCTTTCACAAGTACCACAGAGATGCTGTGAGGTGAGGGGCATGAGAGGGAAATTTGTCCTAAGAGAGGAAATAATTTGTCTTTATTTTACAGAGAAGCAAACAACATACAGAGGGATTTAAAGTTAAAATTGTCACACGTTCTCCATTTAATGTTTTCAATTCAAAGATTACTTGGAATAATTTAGAGGTATATTATAAAAGTTGTGTTTCTAGTGTCTTCAGATGTACCTTTTGGCATCATTAGCATTTCTGTAAGTCTGGGTCTTAGCAGATGGATGCCTAGAACATTTGGTGACCAGCAATGAGAAGTTTAGTTTGTTTAAGCCGAGAGCTCCAGGATGGAGAAGATAAAGAGCAGATCAGTCAGGTCTCCCAGGAGGGCACCAAACTGCCTTAAGGCTATGGCTGCCCTTCTGTCTTCTGCAGTCCTGAGGCTCGTTTGGTGCCAACCTTTCCAAGTCCTGTCACCAAAGGTGCAGGCATCCCACCGACAGAAGACTACTTTGGGAGGGGACTCCCAGGAGGGGAATCTTCCAGTCTTGTGCATGGGAGGAGTCTGGCTTCATCTGGAGCGAGGGGGGGTGCAGAAAATCTGAATGGTGCCACATTAGAGTTGGATGCAGGAGTGGGGAGAGTAGAACTTGCAAGAGATTGCAGCATGGAAATAGACTGAAGTTTGGGAATGTTTCATATTGAAAAGGAGCATTTCAGCTAGCAAAGTGTAGCAGCCTTCTTGCTGTTTGTTCTGTCGTCTTCTAATCTTAGCTCGCAGAAGGGGACAAGCTTGTTTGATTTTTTTTTTTCTCTGCATAAATGTGAGATGTGTTGTCAAAGGTCACGAGGTGAAGCCAAGTGTCCTGAGTTTTAATGCAGAGTTCTGTCTGATGCATACCAGTTGGGAACCACATACAGAAGTGTAGTTCCCTGTCTATTAAAATGTATTGGGGTTGGTCTCTAAACTCTGATGAGGCTTTGTTACAAAAGTTTTGCTGCAGCTCAGTAACTCTGTGCTGTTATTCCAGGCTCAATTATCAGTTTGACATAGTACTAGTAAATCTAATTTTTTTAAATTACAGGGTTTGCTGCATAGTACACTTTGCTTTCTCTGTAAGCTAATTAAGAGCAAATTATCAAACAGACGCTTATTTGGTGTACATGGACAGTTCCAGATCACATTTAATAGACTCACACATACTTTTTTGCATAACAATCAAGATGAGAGCCTGAAGTCATTAAGGAGTCATAGTCTGTTCAAAACTCAGATGAAGAGATAGATTAGCACTGTCAATTGCTTGATTAGTGCTCTCACTTGATTGACTTTCAACACTGGAATGAAATGAATGAGGTGACTTAGAGAATAGTGAGATGTAGTTGCTGTCTTTGTGGCGTCTAACTTTATGCAGTCACACAGCAAAGCTGTGATAGCCAAGGAATTCTGCAATGTAATTCAAATGCTATAAATTGGTATGAGTTCATTGTTTCTTCCTATTGCCAGGACTTTCAAATTGAAAGTTAAAATGTTTTGGCAGGAATTTCCACAGTAATTGGTGTATTGTGTTTCTGTTAGACTGCAGTTTAGTAAATTGTTCATCTAAAGAAAACACCTTCAGTCTGTTCTGATGCATACATGCATTTATTCAAGCACACAATAGGAAAAATACCATCAGTCAGCTCTGTCTGAGTGTCATGGTGTGCTCCGAGTTTGCAATGAGTCTGTCTGGAAAAAAAATCCTGCTTCATTTTGCATTTTCACTGTACTTAATTCCACGTGTAGTACCTATATAAACAGACTTTGAAATAATGCCTGAACTCTTCTTTACAAAGTCCTCAAGAGCAGATCTTGACCTTCCTGGCAGTTTGTTTATCTGAATGGAGTAACAATACCAAGCGCAGCTCATGCCCTGAAACTGTCCCCTCCGGCAGGCTTTGTGGGCAGCTCCAGCCAGCTGAGATTCCCAGCGATCCTACAAGGAAAAATGACAGACCATGGCCAGCCACAGTAGTTTGGTTTACCCCTTTTAGACTTATTTACACTTTGTTGCTGTCAATACTAATGCGACCAAGAATGTCATGGCTTCAACCGAGAATTTTACCGCTGCTCAGGCATCAACTCGACCCAAGGTATTGCAATATCTGATGTGCCCTGCTTACCAGGGTGTGAAGTGGAGGTTTTGCCAGAAGCCTTCCTGCTGGAATTTGTTCTCAGAGAATAGGCTCAAATATTTTACATTAGCAGTGATTGTTGGAGTCCTCAGCCTGGATCTGTTCCAGAGATGAGTCCAGTGAGACCAGGTCTATGCTCAGGATGTCTGTGGGAAACAGTAACTGGCAGCCTGGGTCACTCTGTCCTTCCTGGAGCAGCTGCTGCTTCTGTTGAGCTGCCACCTAGTCCACTCCTGTTGTGGCTGCTCCCTGTTGAGCTGTGGCAAGGCTTGATGTTTCCTCCCTTTCCAGGCTCTGCTACTTGCCTTTTCATACAAGAAGATTCTTATGCTATACGTATGGTAGTATCTAACCACTTAAAATGGGTAGTTAAAATAGTTCCCCTTTTTCACCCTGTTCCTTAATAAATAATTCAAAGCAACAGAAATATTGGTGAAAATTTTCTCTTCAAATTGAGGTCTTCCTAGTACGCACTCAGTCACTTCACACATTTCTTGAGCTCGCTGGCTGGAAACACTAGACCTGGTCTTGGTACCACAGTGAAAATATCTTCATTCCTGTGTAAGACTCCAGTGTGTGACATTATCTTATTTTAGCAGAAAAGTGTTACTGAAAGTGGAAGAATCTACCATCTTTTACAATTACCCTTCCACTAGCACTTTCATCAACAAGATCTTTTGGTTTTGTTTCTATGGAGGAGGGGGACCCTCATCTTCCCACAGTCCTGCAGTCTTTAGCATTGCTCTGAAGTCTGTAAAACTAATAGAGCATTTATCTTACATCAGGATAAGGCTACTTTTTAACTCCACTCCCAGTTGTTCTAGCCTGGTTCTCATCTTCTTGGCATGAACATAACTTGCATACTGGCTTAGGGTAACAGTATAATAAATTGGTTTCTTCTGCTTTTTTCTTTTTTCTTTTTTATTTTCCTTTTTTTTTTGGTCATCTTCATTGATTTCTTGTATCTACTCTTGTTTAGCTGGGCACTTGTCCCTCTCTTGACACTTTTTAATAGCAAGAAGGGCTGTTTTTAAAGGGGAATCCTTAACGTGCAGAAGCAGTTGCCTGCGATTTGTAATTTAAGCAGATCTTGTTCCATTCCCCTCTCTCATCTGTGCATGGGTCTAACTTGCATCATAGAACCATCATGCATGTGTAAATGAAATGTGAGTTGATCAGAGGAGCACTATAAAGGTTTGCATTCCTCTGAGTTTGGAAAGAGATCACTGCAGTAGCAAAATTGCAGTTTCAAAATCTAAATGGAGTAGTTTTTAATTCACTTTGTATATTGCAGTATAGAGACAAAGTAAACATCCACAGTTACTGTCCTGCTTTCATTTTCATTAGCTGTCACACAGGATCTATTTTGTGTTAACCAAATGTAGTTGGTAAGTAAGTAGTAATAAGTACTGTCTTACTTGAAATAGCTCCTTGTGAGTCTTCTGTATTTGGGGCAGAGATTATTTCTTGCCACTCTAATTAACAGCTTTTAAAAAGAATTCATCTGCAACAGATGCTACATTCTTATTTCTTCAGGTAGCTTGATAAACTGAATTTTGGAACTACAATAGCCATATATCTGCTAAAACTCATGCTGTTTCTCAGACATTTTTAAAGTTCAGTTCACTTTGAATGGTTTTCAATCCAACCCATCAGTCATCCCTCTGCCCACCCCTTGCAAACTTATTTGCTAGCAGGGCACATTGGGAACTTGAAACCTTCATTGTATAATGCAAAATCCTTTTACTGTTTCCGTTCTTTCCACTAATACTGTATGGTTTCCTTCCTTCCTTCCTGAACAAACTCTTACTTTTCCAGGAGTACTTATGCTGCTTGTATAAGGACAAGAGAGCCATTCAAATAGAAAATGTGATCTTTCTGATTGTGGTTTCACAGAATTTTACCGGCCACCCAACTCTCAAACTTCTGTTGTAGATTGCCTGTATATTATTTATGAAGGAGTTTTGGAATGGTACAGCATTTAGCTCCAGGGCTTTTAGTCTCAGAACAATTTGTGTATGTCCACACAGTGATTAAGTCTTTAGAGAGCAATGGCAAAGCGTTTTGAACACCATAATCACTTAAGCTTCAGCAGTGTTTGTATTTTAGAGGGAAAAACATGTCATACTTTATTCAAAATGATGTTGACAACTAATTTTTACAATAGCTGACTAAGAATTCCATCCTAGATTAACAGACTGCAGTTGTAACACAAATTTCAGATCCTTAATATGCCGCTGTCCATGAGTTAGACCTAAAATAGTGGCTTTGTGTGGCAAGGTTTTGGTAGTTGGGGGGACTCAAGGCTGGCTTCTATGAGAAGCTGCCAGAAGCTTGCCCTAGATCTGACAGAGCCAATGCTAGATGGCTCAAAGATGGACCCACCACTGGCCAAGGCCATCAGTGGTAGCACCTCAGGGATAACAGAGTTAAGAAGGGGAAGAAAAAACTGTGCAACACCAGCAGCAGCTGAAGAGATGAGTGAGAACATGTGAGAGGAACAGTGCTGCAGACCGCCAGGTCAGTGAAGGCCAGAGATTCCCTGGCAGCCCATGAAGACCATGGTGAGGCAGACTGTCCCCCTGTAACCCATGGAGGAGAGATTCCATCTGCCCATTATGGCAATTGGTGAGTAATTACTCCCTTAGTTTATCTTTACCTAGGAGCCTTTTGTTGTATTTTCTCTTCCCTGTCCAGCTGAGGAGGGCAGTGACAGAATGGTTTTGGTGGGTACCTGGCCTCCAGCCAGGGTTAACCCACCACCAATATGGAGGCACTTACCATTCTTAGAAGCTGTTGACTTTATTCCTCTAAATGATTCTACCAAGAAATGATCTTGAATTTATTCTGAACATTCCTGTTGAATTCCATGTTCTTCATTTCTGAATGACAAGAATAAACACCAGTAAATTTAAAAGTGAAACGAAGCACATACTTTTGAAAATGGGCAGAGTACTAGTGGTTTTTTTGCAAAAGATCACAAAAGGGAAGTGCAGTGATGTGACTAAAATGTAAATCTACCATTCCAGTTTTATCTCAAATGAATGTTTACTTCACATTTCAAGTGTCCAACTTTCTGATTGACTGACTGAAGTGAATGATGTATACAGCATATTGATGTGCACTATGTTTTGGAAAAGTGACACTTGCTCTTTTACATGGCTGATGTTTAATTGAAACACTGGGAGCTAGTACTTTAGAAATTGAAAAATAAAGTTCTTAAAAGATCCCCACAGGTGCAAAGCTAGATGATACAGTGTTGTGGTTTCACCACAGCTGGCAACTATGCTCTTCGCAGGCACTTGTTCATCCACCCTCCCTGGTGGAATGGGAAAGAGAATTGGAAAAGTAAAAGTAAGCAAACTCTTGGGCTGAGCTAAAGCCAGTTGAACAGGTAAAGCAAAAGCCACACAAACAAAGCAAAGCAAACCAAGGAATTCACTCCCCACTTCCCATGGGCAGGGGGTTCAGCCATCCCTGGGAAAGCGGGGCTCCATCACGTGTAATGGTGACTTGGGAAGACAAATACCATCACTCCAAACACTGTTGCCCCTCCATTCTTCCTCTTTCATAAGGCCCTTACTAGCTGGGCATGCCATCATATAGTATGGGATATCTCTCTGGTCAGGTGGGGTCAGCTGTCCTGGCTGTGTCCTTCATGCAGTATTGCTTCTGGCTGTATGTTTTGTGTCCTCTGAGAAGCCTGACTGCTGTGCCTGAGCCCAGTAAGCAATTTGACCCTTATTCCTGAATGCCTGACTAAGGTATTGTCAGCTTACTGACACAGTTACCTTGTCAGTGTTTTGAATTGCCTTGAGTGTTTGGGATGTTGATCAGAACAGAGACCTTCAGTTTCTCCATTTTTGGGGCCTGTCTAGTTTAATTTAATTAAATTAAACTTTTTTTTTTAACAGTATGCTTTTAAAAAGTGCCTTCTGCTACCTTACATGCTCACTTTCAGAGGCAGAAACATGCAATTAAGCCTGTCGGAGAGATGTGTTAAACTCATTCCTCCTCCCCCATGCTGTGCTCTCATCTGGAGCACAGGAGAATAGAGCAGGAAGAACTGAGCAGTCTGGGGAGTACCTGTAACTGGCAAGTAGCCAACACAATTTTTTTGCTCTTTTTCTCCTTTTAGGCTTATTGTAGGCAGAGAATGGGGAGTTCCACTAAGGCCTGAAATGACCTGGGAGAGCAGAGCAAAGAGTATTTTGAGAAGAAATGAGGCTGAGGTTCAGTTAGAGACAGCTTGAAGTCTGGTGTGAAAAACCTCAGAAGTTTGGGGTAGGCACCAGGCCAGTGTGCAAATTGGAATTTAGAAAGGACTTAGAGCATGGTTATGGTAGAAAGCATTTATATTACTCATGGGACAAAGGCCTGATTTGGAGGCTGGGCAGTAAAATAAAGGTGTTGACAGGGAGCTGGTAGTATTTTGACATTACTGGCAGTACTGAAATGGAGTCAGGTAGACACTGTCTTGTCTGTGTGACCTCCACAGTTCCTACCTGTTCAGTATTCTGTGTCTCAGCCCTTGGGTTTACTTTTGTTCAGAAGTACCATTGCCATGGATCAAGTAATAGCAGTGGAGTGCCTTGGTGTTTTTACAACTTTTGCTTGTGTTCTCTGCTTCAGTACATGGAAACTTCCACAGATATTAGGAAGCTTGTTACTCAAGGGTAATTTGATGCTGCCTTTGTGTTTTCTCCCTCTCCTTTTAAAAGAGTTTGGATTTACTGACCTTACTCTTCAACACCGTTTTCAGGTCCCAGCTCAGCATTCACAAAGATTTTTCTTTAAGTGAAGGCAAAGACACCCAAGAGAAAAGGGCCTCTCTTGATAATGATTTTCACCAGTCACTCTGGATGCTTTGAATGACATATACATTGGGTACTACTGCTAGAGGAAAAAGACTGAATGGTGTGAAGGGCCTGACAATGGGACTCTGAGATGTCTGTCTTTCTAGTCTGCCCTAGTACTTTTACATCTGTGAGACGTTCCAGCAGCCAAGACGATAGCTTGAATTTCTTTGTGAGGCTGAGAAACAGCTCAATTCAGAACTCTAGGTAAAACAAGCCAGTTCTCTGTTTTGAACTATATTGGCACAAACAAGAGGAGGACGTAGGAGCCACCAACACCAGTTTCCCTGAAGTGCAGGAAGACTTGGGGCAAACTGTTCCTCTGCTGATACCCACAGAGCATCTACCCCAGGACCCTGCCACTCTGTGCCCAGACACTCCCCCAGCCTCATAGGGAGCTGGATGCCTGTAACACAAGAGACTATACCTATGGTGTGCCCATATGTAGCCTAGGCCCCTGTGATAGGAAGGGATTTGGCAAAAGGAAACTCAGCTGAAGCAACTTCTTCCTGAGCCTTGCACTAGATTGCCTTTTTCTTCTGGCACTCCACCAGGATGACTCACAAACTCACGCCTCTTGTGCCTACCTCCAAAGAGCCTTCTACCCTGCAGGAGAGGTGGGCCCGCCCTCACCTCCACAACATAATCCATCCTTCCTAATAATTTTTTCATATTGGATGACAGTTTGGTCTGCTTCATACAAGCAGCTCCATCCCCTCACCATGAGTGCCTGTGTAACCCTTTGCCCAGTTCTTGCATCCCGGTGCACTCCAAACATCACAGAAACAGATACCACGACTGAGCAACAAGTTACATATGAAGATGCCTACAAAGGCTGGGCTTTTGTGGATCTGAATTATCAGCTTTCCCAGGGACTGTGCTGGACTTAACAAAGGGCACAGTGATTCTGCCACCTCTTGCTTTCAATGGTGCAAAGAGGAGGTTTCTCAGAGAAAGGGTAAGAGAGACTGTCCAGTTCTGTTCCCCACAGGTTTTTTTGATCAGTCTTCAGAGATTTCAGGCAAACACAGGATTGTAATGAAAACATTATGGTGGATGATATTCTACAGATATAAGTTGTGCATGCCATCTACCCAGTATGCATACAATATAAAGGTTTTTAAAGCAATTTTGTACTAAGCCTCATACTCTCCTGGAAGCAAGTAAACCAGAATACAACAGAACAAACAGAATACAGAGGGTGACAGAGCACTGGAACAGAAACTCCATTACTTAATCTGTACTTCTATGTTCTGAGTAAAATAGCTCTTTAAGTGTGTCAAAAAGTGGTGCCCAAATTAAATTGTCTTGATTGTTTCTCAGGCATTTAGCACTCTTTATTCTGCAAGAGGTTAATAGACTGAAAGATTTTTTCAGAGCTTCCTGAGGCTAAGAAACCCTTTCGGCCCATACATGTTGGACGTTTCATACCATAATTATTTTTAGATTAATCAAGAGCTTTAGTTTATTGCAGACCTACTTTTCTCCCTGCCTTTAGTTTTTTAGGGTCATGGGGAGACATGTTTACAGAGGTGTTATTTCCTCACACAATACTGGTATCCATTCAATAAGTAGTGAATGTTGTCCATGTGCATGCTGCTCTGAGGGATAGAAATACACAGACTCATCAGTGAAGGATTCGAACTTCTAAAATGTGTTCCTTCTATTGCAATTACACAGATTATTTTTTTTTCTTAACAAATCTGAATCATATTAATTTTTAATCCCTTGGGTGCTACAAATAGTGTTGAATTTAAAATAGACTTTTATATAGATTCTACCATAAGGGTTTTTTCTGGTTAAATTTGTAGAGCAAATCTTCACGAGTTATGCTTGTGAAACTATGTAATTCACTATTTTGCTAGATGTAATTCTGGCGAAACACCATAAAATATAGTAATTTTTAAGATTCAGATTTTAATCTTGTTTCTTTCCATTTATATTCAAGCTTCACCTTAAGGTACTTCATAATAATTGAATTGAAGCTATAAAAAGTGTGGTTTTCTCAGTATAATTCCTGTGCTTTTGTCGTTACAAATGACTTCTTTCTTATAGTTAGGGTTTTCTTAAATTGCATTTCTCCATATTTCTTTTAAGAAAAAAATCTTACTCTTCTCAGTAATATGGTGTGAATTCTTAAATCAGACTCTTCTTTGAAATGCATATCAAAACTTCAAGCCTGTTTTAACTGATTTTAAGTCTAATTCTGAGGAGAAAAAGTCTGCATCTGATGTTGGTCATGGTCTGGATAATCAGCCCTTTCAGCCATGAAATTAAAGGAAAGATATGCCAGATAAATGAAATTGCCATCAAACTAAAGGCTTCCTGTCTAGTAGTTATTTTTAACATATAAAACTGAGGCTCCTGTCATAGGACAGTATAACGGTTCTTATTTGATGAATGGATGGCTTAGGCTTTGTATGAAAAACATGGCAAGGAAAAAAACTAGAATTAATGAGGTGAAATGAAAAATATAGATCCAGTTTGATTGTCTAGGGCAGACAGAATCCTTTGCTAAAATATAAGTAGGATATTGTTTAGAGATTACTGTTGTCTTATGCTGATTTTGGACCATTAAGTCACAAGATAAAATTTGTATGATTTTGGGCAATGCTTTGTTGGGTGACAATTCCTGGGGAGGATTCTGGCAGGACTATGCCTGAGGGTTTCAAATAGCCTCATTTTGCCACAGTGCTGACTCTTCCATGCTTCTTGTTTCTGTCCAGTGTTTCACAGAATCATGGAATCACAGAACGTTAGGAGTTAGAAGGAACCTTGGAAGATCTAGTCCAACGCCTCTGCCAGAGCAAGATCATCTAGATTAAATCACAGAGGTAGGTGTCCAAACGGGTCTTAAATATCTCCAGAGAAGGTGATTCCGTGCTGTAGGCATAGCCAAGGCAAGCCTTAAACTAGGTGTAAGCACTGCATCCTGTAATGAATAATATTTGGTTGACATAGTTACTGTAGTAACACTAGTTCCTTTCCTCTAGATGCCACCTGGATGAAGGGTATCTAGTGGGAACACTAATGTATGAACAGCCATTTATTTGATGATGAATTACATCTTGTGAAAGTAGTTTCCTCAGCCACAAAGTCTATTATGGGTTTTAACTTCATTTGGTAACTCCACATAGTTTCTTGTAAGCACACAACTATGAGCGTACTATGCAGTCAGAGCATGCCCCCTTCTAGGTCGTAAAAGTAAAGCAGGAAATCCTACCTTCATCAGAGGCAAACTCAGTGGTTGCTTTCATGGCTGTTACTGGCTGTGTGGTATTTTCTGTCTAGTTATGGTCAACTTGGAGCCTATCATTTAGTGTGTCAAACCTCTTTTTCCATGTGCATGACTTTACATTTATCAACAGTGAATTTCATCTGCCACGTAAGTCTCCAATCTCATGAGACAAAACCAATGCTGACATGCATACCCTTTATATGGTTAGTTGGGTGTGTGTGTGTGTGTGTATTTCTTCAGGAATTTAATAAAAGCTATTCTTTAGAATCTTCCTTCCTGTTCAAATGCTAATTTTTAGGTGATCTTCCAAATTCTTCTTGAGGCTCACCCTTCCAATTTTCTAACCTCAGCATTAAATGATTAGTTTTGAAAGACTGAGCAGAAAATAACACTAAATTAACAGATGCATTTGACTGGAAGCTTTGTGCAGTTCCTCTTCTGCAATTAGAAAATTGTCTCAAGTGCTGATCTTCCAAAGGGAATTATGAGCAACAGGTTGAGTTCTCTTTCGAAATGAGTTCTGCCCAATGCTAAGAAGAAAATCCAGTCTGATGCAGAGTATATTCACTAGTGCTAATTAAATTGTTCCTCCCACTTATTGTAAGTGAAATTAGTTTGATCCAATTGAGGGCAGCTGTTTAAGCTTTAACAAAATAGTTTCATGTCAGCTTAAAAAAGAAGTTTTTTCTGAAGTTAGTACCAATCTCCACTGACTGAAATGGAGGGCTTTTTAAATTTTTGTTTGTTTTTTTGTAAGCAGAACTCTTGAGTAGCATTTGTTAGTTATGATCTTGTTTCATATAAGTATGATGGTACCAATTATAATCCTAGGCCTGTGGCATTTTTGCGTGGAATTACTAAATTTTATTTTTTTACAAAGAAACTGAAAAAAATCAGACACTACTGCTGATTTCTCATAACTCAGAAGCTTAACATGTTTTTATCTACTTATATGGAAGCAAAACAAACTTTACTATCAGAACTGTAGGAGATGGCTTACTGAAGGAACTATCACCCCGAAAGCTCTCTACAGTATTTAAAACCAGAAGTTAAAAAGCTACTAGGATTAGATTACTTTTTTTTTTTTTTTGATGTATTGATGGGACTGCACAGCATGAAGTATTTTTCTGCTACTGTTATGGAAATATTATTGATGAGTAGAGCAATTGTTTCAATATCTTGGGCAAAATTTGCCTTTGCTCTGTTTCTACTCAGACCTGCCTGGGATTATTCAATTCAGGATGGGGTGCTGCAGTACGTTTCAAAGTATGTCATCCTGTTCTAGATGTTCTGCTCTGCAAGGACATTCAGTGCCTTTCAGTGCTGTATGACTCTGCACAGACATGTGTAGAACTAGCTTACCTCTGCCCAGCATCACTGAAGAAACCTTTGCTGTGGTAGAGGGGGAAATCTTGCCCCTGCCTGTTTCCTTGTGGGGCTCATGCCTTGGGCATGCTCAACTTTTGGGTACAGCTTGAGCCTCGGGGGATGCCAGCAGGAAGCTCTGTCAGTCCTGCTGGGGCCGCATATGATCCAGCTTTTGTCTGGCAAGAGCAGAATGTGGGCTGTTCTGTGCATGTCCACCTGTGAGCTCCAACCAGCCTGGGCTGCAGGGATGGACAGCAGCCAAGAGAAGCTTTTGAAGATCCCTATGGCTTCTGTGTGCTGAACTCTGCGGTATGTCTGTGTTACAGCAGCACAGTAGGATGGAATTTGAACTAGCCAGAAGCTGCTTAGCTAAGGTATGGTTGCAGCAGGAATGCCATGGAGGAAGCTGGTTAAAAACTCTACCCAGCAGCCTGAGCTTTGGCTTGCTCTTTCTGTGGGTGCTTTGTCAGCAGTATACATTTGGAGTTTGTCAGGAATGTCTACATGAGGTGTGGTTACAGCAGTGAATGCCAGGTAGTGCTCTTTGAAGAAGTGCCACAGTGAGTGTATGCTGGAGAGCAGAGAGTGGTAGAGTTCTGGGGTGAGGATGAAGTAGCTGCACTGGTGTGACCTGGTACTGTCTGTTTTGCTGAAGGAGATAAGATGGATCCTGCTAATTAATACAGTTTGCAAATTAATTTCTGGGTTGTTATTAGAAATCACTAACCAATAATGAGTGAAACCACTTATGCGTTTGATATAACATTGCAGTATGCAGATGCAAAATAATGGTCATGCTAGGAGACAAGCCTTTGCCAGGGCAAGCATCATATCCAGGGGTCTCCTTCTTAGTCAGAAAGAATCCAGATTCAATGGTACATGTTTATTACTTGGCAGTGGCATTATAACACTGTGCCATACTTGTATCAAAAAAACATGAACAAAATTCAGTATCTCATTATTTTATTATAGATTTAAATTAACTTTTGAATCTGTAGTTTATTAATTCTTCGAGTATTTTTTTTGTGCCAGAATATTTCCAATCTCATTTAAAAGAAGTTAGAAATATTTGCATGGGAGAGCTTCCAAAAAAGATAATGTTCATGGTTCTCTTCTCTGAGCAAGTACTAGACCCTTATGGCACTCTTGTGTTGAAGGTACCATGTTTATAAAACAAAAATACTTTATTACATCCAAGTGTTTAGAAAGGGAATGACGTTTGATGCTGTTTTCTGATGAAAGTCTAGACCACATAGTGCCTATGGAAAATTGCTGTTGAGTGCTGACTTGTGATTTAGTAAATTTATCCAGTTCCTAAATAGGTGAAGCATTGTTCTAAATCATTAGCATTGTTTCTTCATTTAGGTAATGTAAAAGGAGGTCCTGCCATTTCGGATTAGCTCTTTCTCTAATGTAGTTACATTTATCCCCCAAACTGGGCCCACATCCTGGCCTGTCCTTCTCCCATCCTTGTCCCCAGGGAGGTGCCCAATTCCCAGAGTTGGGGGTTGCCTTGTGCCCCTAGCTGCCCTGCTCCTGACTGGAGTGGTGGGACAGGCCCTGACTGATGGGACCTGCTGGCCCCTTCCCCCTTGGTCAGCCACTGTCTTTTGCTGCTCCCGACACAAGTCATATTTCCAGTGGGGTCTTTGGGGCATCTACTCTTATTTTTCACTAAAAGCAACCAATACCAACTTGTGGAAAAAAAATGGTTTTATTCATTAAATGAGGGAAAATTTATATATTCAATATTAAACTGTAATTGGTCAGGTGTTTCACACAGGATCCTATTACATTATGCCAGAATACTCTAGTGTGTACTTCTGAATGCATTTGTTCTGCATATTAATCATATCTATAAATACTGGTGCATGAAAATAGAGGGCATTGCAAATTAGGGACAAAAGGAGTAGTATGGCAAGGACATTATGACAGAAGAGTTATAATAAGCCACTAGGCTTAATTTTTCTGGGTTTTTAATTTAAGAAATGATGCAATACTAATTTCTATATTGACTTTTTTTTTTCCTAAAACGCTATGGAAAAATAAGAAACAGCAAGAATGCATGGATGAGGGGAAATTGCATGTTTTAAGAAACAAAGAAATAGGTTGTTGATAATCTTCAAGTTTTAATGTGTTGAAATTCAAAGCAGCAGAGATTTCAAATGCACTCTCCTCTACATGTAGCCTAAATACATTGCAGTGTGTAACATTACAGTTTCCCATGTCAGGACATACAAATTTACAATAAATAGGGCAAAAGAGACCTTTTCAGAATTAGTAAACTGAAACTTTTTGTGTGAGATGGCTATTTTTCTTGTACTTCAAATTGTTCTCCTTATCTGTATTTGTATGGTAGGTTTCCTGGACAACTCCTACAAATAGTGTATAAATAGACTATGTTTATTTCCTATCTTCCATTGTGCATGATATCCATAAGGCGGATCAATTATCTGACCACTTTAGTTACTCTTAATTTCATCGTAAGACCTTTTTTTGTGGATGATGGTCTCAATTGTCTGTCCTGTTGCTGCCTTTCTTTTCAGAACTTTTCAAGCTTACTGATATATTTTGCATCTTTTGTCTCAACAGAGTATCTTGGGGATGTTGCTGAAGATTATCTTTCATTTTTGCTTGAAAGTCACTTTCTGAGCTACTAACCAAGGAACAAACTAGCTGTTTGTGTTGTGGCTGTACAGCATTTTGTGTTGCTGCTTCACAGTTAAGCCCGTGTTGGGAAAGGAATGGAATCCAAACCCAGGAGAACTTGCTGAGCAAGACTACGTAATAACTTCAGAGCTTTGACCACCGTCTTCTTTGATGATGCCATTAAGTTTTTCAGTGCTAGCTACAGTTCTTATAACTCTGAAACAAGGACCTTTCCTTAAAAAGGTCAGTTATCATATTGCCTTTTTTTTCACTAATTTAGCTAATACTAAGATATCTCAACCTCTAGTAGTAATGAAGACAGGCTGCATAGCCTGGCCTTTTGATTTTGGAAGTGCTTGCGACCCCCGTGCTATGACAGCTATGCACCACTCATGCCTTTCTGATGGCGGTGCTTGATAGGACAAAGAATAAGGAAAAGCTTTAAAATACTCTTTTTACAATATTTTCGTTGCATAGTCCTTGAATGTCAAATGCTCCACACTCAGCTAGGTAGATGCAGACAGACAACAGAAGGGTTTTTCTCACTGGGAACCTCAGCTGGACCTGTTAGTTTGCTGTGTTCAGTGATGTGTTGCTCCTATAATTACTCTTCTAACTGTGGGCCTGTTGCCTGCATGCCCAGATGGGTTCAGGGATGCATCTGACCTCTAGCGATCTTCTTGAGACAGAGGTTTTCTTCTTTCCTTCTTACCTTGCCATAGGATGTGGCCTGTCTGGCCCAGGGTGTCTGGTTTTGTCCTTTGAGAATGAAAGAAAACAAAGGCCCCACTAATAGCTGCAGTTTCAGAATAAACCTTTCTACATATAAGTAGGCTCCGGAAGAATGACGAGCTGCTCCTCAAAGTCGCAGCACCCTTGTTGGGTGTGATTGGTTTTAGTAGTATTTGTGGGTGCTCAGCTGTTCTCTTCTTACTGACTGCATGTACACAGGCTGAATCATGCTCAGCTGCATAGTGAGACAAGCTATAGGGAAAAGAAAATCCCCAAACCCTGTTCTTACCTCCATTTTGTCTTTAAAATGCAGGTGATGAAAAGCCTGAATTAGGTACTAGATAGTTATTAGCTGTATGACACCCAAGAGTGTGTCTTGTTTCATTTTAGAACAATTAGATGTAGCACAGTTCATGGAGAATGACACTGAAGTGGGCAGGTCTTACGTAGATAACATTAATTTTTCACTAGACAATCAAAATTATGTTTATTTGTATTATCTTTCTTCACTGTTTGCAGTGCAGTGGATCAGAACCAGACTTCTGTATAAAGATTGAAAAATTATCTCCAGTGCTTTTTTGTTTTTTCTTCATTAGGATCTGCCACTGTTAGCAAACAGTGCAATGTTTTTCCAGATTCCTCCTCCTTCCTCTTTCCTCATGCATGACATGCCTTCTGGGCTCCTTCCTCACCCATTATTGATTTAGATATTGAAATAATGTTCAGAAGCCTGATATCTTCCTTATTACTGGGGCGGATAAAATCATTATGAATGTTTCTTTCTATAGCACTGTGAGATGGGAGCTCTGCTGAGACTGTGCTATCCATCTGGTAGCTTAAATCTGAGTTAGGATGTGCTTGAACATATGACATACATGTTATCAGCTATGTGTGAGAACCTCAGACTATGCATAAATGCAAGTTGCTGAGTACATAGCCTGTATTGTGGTATTTTGGTTTGGGTTTTTTTTTGGGGGGGTTATTTTTGTTTTGGGGTTTTGTTTTTTTTTTTAATAATTATAAACTGAGAGTAAGAAGTTTCTGAGGTGCCATTCTGATTTCTGCTGAAGGATTCTGGTCAACTAACTGCCCTTGCACTAGGAAGCAAAACTTTGGTGACAGAAGGAATAAATATACTATGGGGTGGCTGGTGGATTAATTTGAGATGCTCATGGTTCAAACTTTCCAGCAGCAAAGTTTCTTGAAGCACTGTCCACAGTTTTTCTCTAAACATGGGTTCTGCCACTCCATAATTGAAGGGATTTTCTTTAGTTGTCTAGAATTGAGAAATGTTTACATTTTGTTCTTACACTAATAGTCTTAAGTCGTCTTTTCCTTATCAGTATGTTCAGGGAAACCTATCTCCCTGGTTTGAATGTTTCCACAATTCTCTGTGCAGAGTTCTAATTTTCTGTTTGTTACTAATTAATTTTGTTAATGGTTAGAGTTGCCTGGGAGCAGATCAGCCTGGGAGCAGCTCAAGCATGTATCAGACCTGTTGAATTTGATGAATGATACTGAGAGTATGCTTTTTACATCCTGCTTGGCTGGACTGGTTCTCTGCTATTTTCTACTCAGATAACTTTGTCCCTGTAGATGACTCTTCTGAATCTAAAAGCTGGGATCTAGAATCACAATCTGGACTCTCTATATGAAGTGAAGTCTATTTATTGCATTTATTTTCTTATCTGGTAGGTTGTGGTGGTTTTGCAATGTGGCTTCTTTAAGAAGCAGCTAGAAGCTTCTCCAAGATCCAACAAAGCATACCCCAGCTGTGCTCCCAAGGCCAAACTCCCAAATCCTGTTACTGACAAGGCTGGCCGGTCCAATCGGTGCTGGTCACAGCACCTCTGGGAATCACATTTGAGAGAGAGAAAACACAAACAGACGCATTTTGCCACCACAGAAGGGAGTGAGAAGATGTGAGAAACTTTGCAGATACCAAGGTCAGTGAAGGAGGGGAGGAGGAGTCACTGAGAGAAGATTCCCTGCCACCTGTGGAGAATACCATGGTGAAGCAGGTGTCCCTCTGGAGCCCATGGAGAGACGAAGAGACCCTACTTGTAGCCCATGGAGAGACACCTGGGCCAGACAGGAGCCCACCATGGAGCAGGTGGAGGAATATGGAAGAATCTGTGACCTACATTGGAGCAAGCTCCTGGCAGCACCTGAAGCCCACAGAGAGAGCTAAGAGGCAGAGATNAGTTGGTGAAGAGCTGAGGCCCTGTGGGAGAGGACTCACGTGGAGATGGTCATGCAGGATTGTCTGCCGTGGGTGGGACCCCACACTGGCACAGGGAAGGACTGTGAGAAATTCCTCCCCATACCCCCCATCCCCCCCAAGAAGGAGAACAACTCATGAGGAACTGACTGAAGACTGAAGCCTCCATTCCCTATTTCCTCACCCCTCCCCTTTCCCCTGTGCCATCCTGGGGAGGAGAAAAACATTAATAGAGTGAAGTCTGCAAAGAAGGGAGGGAGGGGCAGGGTGTGGTGTTTTAAGAGCTGTTTGTACTTCTCATTATCTGATTCTGATTCTGGTTTCTCTGTGTGTGTAGTGCAGTGTAATAAATTAGAAAGTTTTCTGTCCTTTCTTCTGTGTTGAGTCTGTTTTGCCCATGACACTAATTGCAGAATGATCTCTCCCTGTCCTTATCTCAACTCCAAAGCCTCTCAGTAGATATTTTCTCTCTGTCCAGCTAAGAGGGGAGTGATAGAGCGGCTTTGGTGGGAGTCTGGCCTCCAGTCAATGTCAAAACACCACATAGGTTGATCCTGATTGGAAGCTAAGCCCCCATCCGGTCGCTTGCTCACTACCACACAGTGTGATGGGAGAGAGAATTGGAAGCATGACATTCTATGGTATAGAGTATCACTTTGGTAAGTTCAAGTCAGCTGTCCTGTCTCTGCCCCCTCCCAATGTCTCTCTCACCTGCAGCCTGCTTGCCTGGGAGGGCAGAGTGAGTAAGAGGAAGGACTCCTCCACCCCAAACCAAAACCTTGATTCTAAGCAAGTGCTGCTCAGACTTAGCCAAAAAGCTGGTGTGTTTGTTATGTTTTTACTCATAAATTCAGAGATCCAAAACGCACATATGGGCTGCTATAAAGAAAATTAACTCCATTAACTGCAGACCCAGTATATCTTATTGAACTCATGAGTCAAACTCAGTATGTGCAGACTGATTTGATTAAGATATTCTTGGTCTGATCCATAATCTTCAATAATTTAAATTAAAACTCAGCTTTATTTTTTTAATAACATGTGTGTTTTATTTTGCTGTAAATGGTTGATATATGGTATTTTTGTTGGATTTGTATTTCAAAACTACTGGGGAAAAAAACATGTGTAACTTTTAGTGTTCTCTTCTTCAAGTTGCATTTAGCTCTGATCAGCATGTCTACTGCTGTGGGCATGCTTCTCTGGTTGATATGGCCATGCATTGGGAATAAATCCACTGAAACTAATGTCACTTCTCCAGTTCAGATGTTGTGTAAAATAGATGTAGATAATTTCTCTGAAGTCATATGCTCATAAGTCATATGAGCTATCATTTTTCAGGCCTTAAAAAAGTGGAAATGCTTTTAGTATTAAACTCTTGGTAAAGACACCTCTCTGCCAAACTTGAAGTAATGAGGCCTAGTTATGGAATGCTGCTCCTTTAGCATTTCCTTAATTCAGAAGTCATTAGCAGTTGAAATAGGAAGAGAGAAGACAGACCAAGAGGGTTTACCAGGGAAAACTTGAGTTTGTGGAGAAGGTAAAATACCCTAGTTTTAATTAAATTACTAACTGAAGTGTCATTTCTCCTGCAGTGCAATTCATGCATATTTCTGATTCTCTTATTTTCACATAATTTGGGGATATGAGGTATACTTCCATTTCAGTGTTTGGGATGACAAAGATTAGCCCATCCCCTGAAGCAAGATTAATATTAAGGAAATGCTGAGCTGTGATCCCTGCGAGCAGATAGCTTTCAGATGTTTTGCTTTCTAGATGGTGAGATGGCTCAGAGGAAATGGTTACAAACTGCACCAGGGGAGATTTAGGTTAGATATCAGGAAAAATTTCTTTACTAAAAGAATTGTTAGGCATTGGAATGGGTTGCCCAGGGAAGTGGTGGAGTCACCATCACTGGAAGTATTTAAAAGGCAAATAGATGATGTGCTGAAGGACATGATTTAGAGGTGGACTAGGCAGGGTTAGGCTGTGGTTGGACTTCATAATCTTAGAGGTCTCTTCCAACCCAAGTGATTCTATGACTCTATGAAATTGTCACCAATACTGAGAGAGAAGAATCTACCTCAGACAGAATGAAAAACAAGATATCAATAAAATGAAAAGACACAGTAAAAATTCAACTTTATCCTGTAAATAATAATCAGTGTTCTGAAGGTAACTGCTAGCTCAGCCTGTCTCAGTTGTGAAGCAGGGAATTTTTCTCATGATTGAGAGGAAATTGAGAAGGGAATGTGCTTGTTTCCCTGTTCTTTATCCAAGTATTATTGTCTGAAACTTTAAATTCATTATGGATTTTTACTGCTGAACAGGGAAAAAGAGTAATACACAGCTATGGAAGATAGACGGAGGCCTTTTAAGGGAAGGAACTGTGCTGGCCTCTGGTATGGACAGCTAACCCATGGGCTGAAGCTCAGTTGTATTTTGTCTGTTTATAGAGACAGTGGGAAAAAATTCGTTCCTACAGAAAATAGGGGGCTGTTTTGGAGTCTCTGCTTCTCTTCTGAAGAACATAAAGGTGGTGATCTGTCTTCCGTCATAGCTACAGTGAGCAGCAATCCAGCTGAGGAGACTTGCTGGCCTCTACACTTGCACTGTCAGTGGGAGTACCTCAGCTCACAGACCCCCTAGATCTGGCTTGAGGTTGTGACTCTGAAGTGTGGGAGATGTAACTGCCCATCATTCTGGACATCTCCAGGAAACAGCAAGTGGTGTCAGGAAGGGGAAGTGCTATCAAATGCTGTTGTACCTGTTTTCATCAAACTTTCCATTGGGGTTATGCAGTTACTGCATCCGCAACCGAGTGTTGTGATGAGACATGGGTCAGCTTACATCAGCTGTGAAGGTATCTAAGTGATCTTAACTCACTTGGCATTGTATGAGACCCTTGCTCATTGCAGCTTTGGCTTTTGAACCTCAGCAAAGTGTTTAGTGACTGTAGCTAAAAAGCTACAAGCCACCTATAGGACCAGCTTTGAAGAGCGTAAGCAGAGTAGCCTTGTCACTGGAGGGCTGTTTGTAAGCACGATTGACGTAATGATTGGACTTCTACAGGTGATGGTTTGTTTTTCCCTCCTGTGGGACAGTGTGTGTTTTACAAATTTTTGATTTGTTATTGAGAGCACCCCAGTGATTTGATTTTAGCTTCTTAGACGGTATGAGTGGGCTGGCATTCTGCCTGATGGCTTTTGGGTTTTATGTTGTTTTTCATAGCATTTTACAGCTAGTTGGATCTGGGATTTTTTGCTGCAAATTCTTCTTCAAAGAGAGTAACATTTTGCATCCACTTTTCACACTGGAGTATTGATGGTTAAATGGAAATTTTAATTCCTGATATCTTCAAAGTTTTATCTTTGAGATGCTTTTATTGCTGGAATTCAGAAAATGCATTCTGATTATTTAATCTTTTTTTAGACTTTAGAAGAATTTCTGAAACTCTGCTAAATTTTGTAAAACATCTATACATTTGGACCAGAATGACCCAAATTTTAATCGATAATTCACTCTCACTTTCCAGTTAGCTTATCTAGTAAAAAAACATTTCCAGTTCTCAGTATTCAGTGGTCCCAACAATGGGCTCTATTGAGTGAGCTACAATATATTGTAAAACTATAACATAAAGCAAATGAGAAAATTAAATTTCTTCTAATGCAACAGTTAAACAATATAGTTATAAAAAGTCAGGCAAATTAAAAACTATAAAGGTTAACAATATAGTTATAAAAAGTCAGGCAAATTAAAAAGTATAAAGGTTCCCATAGTAACAATTACTTGGCTGTGCTGAGTGATTTACATTACATAGCATTGCTGTTAGTAGTAATGCATGCATGCAATTATAAATGTATTCAGTGTGGTAAAATTATTATTGTTCTGGGAACCATAACTTTTTATTTTCCTGACCTCTGCATATTGAAATATTCACCCTTAATGTTGCATTAAGTCTGTTTTAATTTTCTTGGGTTTTCATAAAGATAAAAAAATAAATAAAAGAAGTGCCGAGGAGGTAGGGCAGCAAAGAAGAAAGAGAGACTTTCTTCTCTCTTTCAGAGAAGAGAAGAAAAACAACTAAGCTGGTGACACAATTCTATACCTTGGCAAAACCGAAAGGAAACTAGGCTTTAATGCTAGGACTGTGTGGTTTGTGTTGGTATTACATCTTCTCTGCATTTCCCCAATGGGTGAAATGATGTTGCACAAGAAACATACAAGGAACTGGTGAACAGTAACTCTATGAAATATTTTTTTAATATAGTGATGGCTGTGGTGAACCTCTTGTAATCCCATCATTTTGAACTGTATTGTAACAAATGTCCATCAATATTCACTGATACCTGAATTACTGAACTGGATGTGGGACCTCTAAGATAACCTAATGAAAATTATGTTTGTCCTATTGCAATTCTTTCTTTACATTGTTAACAGGAAGCAATGATTCCATATAGAGTGAAAAAATAAAATAATACCATGTATGCAGATTCTTTACAATGACCAGAAGATGTGTCACTGGGGTTACAGACTGATTTGGAAAAATATCCACAAAACTGGAGGAGGGAAGGGAACAACTTGTGACTTCATAGAAATTAGATGTCTGAAACATTTGAAGAGAAATCCCAGTTACTTCACCTTGCACTGAAAGCCATTGACCACTGGTGGATAACTAACAAAGAAGCCAGTCTTGGGGCAGGAGCTGACTCCAGTTCAACTCAGGACACAGCACGCCTTTTTTTTTTTTTTCAGACCAGGCAGAATATTTGATGTGCTCAAAGTCCACCAATGTCTGTTGCATAATCTTCCAGCAATTGATAGATAAGTTTCTTGTAAGTGACATTACCCTTGAATGATCTCTTTGGAGAATCAAGCAGGTAGAGTGAGGTTACATGAAGCTCTGCTTTGGGATGCTTTTGCTTGAGGTAGACTCAACTTATGGCTGCTGCTCAGTTTGTAAACTGTTCAACAGAGTCCAAGCTATTCTGTGGGACAGAGACTGAGCTTTCAGGAAGAGAGGAATGAAGCTGAGAAGCATAGCTGAGAGAAATTGACTGCAATGTCTTCTCTTGTTAGCTATAGCTAGAAATGTGTGCCTCTTATTTTGCCCAAGTCAGATGCTGAAGCAGGGGTTAGGACTCAGTGCAGTGAATCAAAACAGACGGACAGATGGATAGATAGATGGATAGATACATAAAGTGCTTTGGTGATTTATAATAAAGACAAGGATTATATAGGACTGCTAGAAACAAGAGACTAATATGAGGCTGGAAGCCTACAGATATGGGTATTAACTTACATTGAAAAACCAGAGTGTCAGTCTGTCCCTCTGCCCAGGTAGATTGGTATCCACACCCTCAGAGTGCCTGGTAGCTCCTGGGCTAGGACATTCTGGGCATGATGCTCTCTGCCTCAGTACCCTGGTGCTGCTGGAGGTCCCTTTTTTATTGACCACTACATAGCCATTAGATATGGTGAATGGAAAGGTCTACACCCATTGCTTAGAGTATTGCTCTTGAGGAAGGAGATATGTAAGCACATATCTCTCTTTAGAGAAAAGAATCCATGTATCTCCCAGTCCTGCTGAATGCATTAAAAATTGAGCTACTGGGCAAAATTTAAGTGCTTGTCCCCCTCCATTAGAGCTGTGAGTCTTGTGAGTCTTGTCATGAACCTTTTTAATGTGAGGGGTTTTTTTTGACAAGTCACAAATTAAATGTTTTGAAAATTTCAAACATTTGTAACAATAAAAAAAAATATTTCCAAATCAGGAATCATAAACAGGAGTGGAAAAAAAGGGTTTTGTTTTTTTTTTTACCTTTACCTCTAGAAAGGGCTTTTTTGTTTGCTTGTTTTGTTTTGTTTTGCTATTATTATTTTTGAATGGGAGAATTTTGGATAAAAATGGCTTTTTATATAGTCATATGATGCACTAAATATTGTCTAATCATATGCAGAATCATTTCAGTGACATAAAATTCTGATGTGCTATGCTGTTTCCTCAAAACCTGAGTACCTATAATGGTTTTAACAAAATCTGTTACATTTTCCATCAAGGCTTTCTGCTAGTTTTTGTTCAGAAGTCCAGATAGTTGTAATAGTGCTTTGTGAAATCTCTGGAGTGTTTTATATTTTGACATGAAAGAATTTTAGTATTTAAATGCTGATAATAAATGAAGTGGCCCCAATGGAATATTTAGGTTTTGAACCAAATGATTGACATCGTTAGTATGTTTCTAAAGCAAAGCCTAAAACTCTGTGTTATCTCTTTCGTGGTAGCAGCATGTCTTAATAAACATTTTGCCTTTATTCATATATCCTCCAGCATAGTTGGTCTCCATTCTGGCTGAGGACTTCAAATAAGAAAACAAATAAATAGCAAAACACCTTGAGGGAAATATCCTCATGGTGTTTATTAACTTAGCTAAATTATTGCAGCTATATTAGCTCAGCATCACAAAATATACTTGAAGAGGAAAGAAACAAAGTATCATTTTACTGCTGACTGCTGAAATTTCTGCTAT
The DNA here is from genome assembly GCA_013399135.1 of Heliornis fulica. Lineage (NCBI taxonomy): Eukaryota > Metazoa > Chordata > Aves > Gruiformes > Heliornithidae > Heliornis > Heliornis fulica. Next base: position 34,654 of record VXBZ01007844.1, on the reverse strand, counting down.
CCATAGCTGAGGGATTTGAAATATTCTGTAAAGAAGTAACCTATTATAGTTATGCTTGTGCACAACACAATGAATTATGGCAAAGTGATTGCACACCTAAGGCTGAGTTGCCAGTGATGTATTACTTGGGGCAGTGCTACTAGGAGAATAGATTTTATAGGTAGATTAATGATACCAAGTATGGGAGTAGCCACAGAGCACCAACATTTAGGTGGTGTGCCCTCATAAAATATACGAAGGAGCAAAGGGAGTGGAGGCAGAAAAGGACCTGTGCTGTACTGTTGGCAGAAAAACTGTACTGATAGATGCATATAGCTCCAATGTGAGAAACAATCAGCAGAATGCACTTTCTGGAAGTAAGCTTCTGTGGTGATAAGTCTGTTAACTTCAAGAAAAAACACCCAGAAGAGAGCCATGATTCAAAATGCTCTACTGGTGATGTCCCTTCTCTCCCAGAAGCACCATCTTCGACATCAGTGCCTCTTTGTTCATGAGGCTATTAAACAGAGGAAAAATCAATACATAATATATCTTTCCATGTGTGGTAGAGTTCAGGGAAGTGAAATAAACTGATAATAGCTGAAGAAAAAGGCAGTACTTTTGTTATTGTGCTGGGAAAGAACACCATTTTTTTCTAGGAAAAGCCTTCATGTGCTTTTGTGCCTGTTGCACGCATGAAGCCTTATGTGAAAGCTGGATTTGTCCAGAGGTTCCAGGAAAAAATTCAGGAAACGATGTGTGCTACTAGGAATGGGAGGCAATAACAGTAACATCCTTTTATTCAAGAATGCAAGTCTGAGGGTATTAATCCAGAATAAGTAAAGCACAGACTCAGGTCTTCCTCTGAAGAGGCTTTAAAACCCATGTTTCACATTCCGAGAAAAAAAATAAGATCACCTCCAGAGAGACAAGACTGCAAGATGTTTTCAAATTCTATTGACATTTTTAAAGTATAGACAAATATTTCCTGGGATTTCAAACAGAAGCCAAATTCTCTTTTTTTCAAGGGATCGATGATGCTGCTAGTTCAGAAAATCATTCCTGTTCACAGTCTCCTTCTGATACCATTTAAATTCTTATGTAAAGCAGAACTACTTCACTGGGAAAAAAATGGACACCATGTCAAAATATCCAACAGGTTGGTAAGCAAGGAACTCTTCAGGAAGCCATAGCATAGACTGTACACACTGCTGTTGTCTCTGTACCCTTGAATGGCATTTGTAGTCCCTCACTGAGCTGCAAGTGTTCACAGTTCTTTCTCAGGCTCCCTATTTGTCTTTGTTCTGCTTGTTTGAGATGCTATGGGATGTGGTAGGCCCTGTCAGGACCAGTCACTTTTTTGCAGGTGCTCTGCAGCCTCTTTGCATTCATGTTTTGGCCTGTTTGCCAAGGTTCTCATCTGTGCTCCTTACCCTGAGGTCCACTCATGTATCAAAGCTGCTGTGGAACAGAGCAGGTCATACACAAAGGGCTCGGAGCCTGGACTTCTAATCTAAGACTCTAAGCTTCAGCATGACAGGAAGGATTACTGATAGGTAAATGCTGAAGTGATGTGAAGGTTTTGAAAGATGGTTTTGGAAGGAAATACTTTTTCCTCTGATCTTTCAGAAGCTTGAAACACAAACTATTTTGTAATGAAAACACTGTTTTATAACAGTGTGTACATGTGTTGTTTTATACAGCAGTATGTACTTGTCATGGGTTATACTGTTATGCTTAACAGAAACTATAATGAAACCATGATGAATTACATCTATCCAACATGTACAGTAATGGGTTTAGATATAATGTAGGGAGCAGAATGCATTCGTCAATACTGTACATTGACTTACAGTCATCTCCTGGTATCGTTACGAGTCTTGGCACTTAGAACTGTGGAATTAGTTTGGGTCTGGAAGGGATCATCTGTTCCACCCTGCTGCTAAAAGTCAGGTAACTTCATAGTTAGATCAATCAGGGTTTTATACAGGTGAGTTTGAAAGCTTCCAGTGACAAAAATGTCACAGCTTCTCTGGGCAACCTGTTCAAGCTATTAACCACTCTCATTGTAAATCTTATTTTTCCTTCTATCTAATCAGAATTTCCCTTATTGCAATTTGTGGCCATTAAATTTTATCCTTTTGCTGTATACTTTTTAGAAGATTTTGGCTCTGTCTGCTCTTTCTCCTCCCATGATCCTCCCTTTGGGTGAAAAAAGTAACTCTCAGCCTGAAGCCTTCTCGTTTCCAGTTTGAATAAATTCAGCCCCTGCAGCGTTTTGCCTTACATCATATGCTCTAGTCTCTGACTGTTTTAGTGGCTTCTGCTTGTCTCCCCCTACAAAACAAAACTTGTAGACTATCCAGATGTTTCCAGTTGTCTTTTACCCTTTGACAGACTCAACTGCTGGTAAAAACTCAGAGTGGCTACAGGATCAGCAGGGCAGTTCAGTTGTTTAATGAAGAAACACATTCTTTTGTATGGTCAGAATGTCTTCTACTTTGCAAGATTATATTGATTTGTCTGAAAATTCTAATAATCAAGGCTGATATTTTTGTTAGCTTACTCTTCTGAGACACGTGTTTATTCCTTCATAAAGTCTACTTTTTTTTTTAAACTGCTGGAGAGTAACCTAATTCCAAAGTTGCCTTTTGTTTTCCTCTGTAATCCTTTCCCCTCAAAACTGAGAGTTGGAATATCGGCCTTCTGTGATCTGGCAGAGCCGTAAGCACTGGGATAAGTGAGCAGAGGAAGAAAGAGGATGAGCAGGGGCTTGACATTACCAGACCAAAAAAGAGTGACACCAAGGGGGAGGATTACAGTTAGTGGTTAAAGATTATTACTTCTGGGCCTGTACTGAAAAGCACCTTGGAGGTCTGATTTTGTCTGTATTGTGATTTCCTCTGCACGTTTGTGGAAAAGTGTTAAAAGTATTTGGCCTTAGCAAGTTCATTGTCTTTAACAAATACCATTTTTTATTTGCACACTTACTTTCAGTCTGCTCTGCTCTAGTGACTTTTGGGAGAGACAAGTCCTTCCTTTCTTCTGAAAAAGGAAAAAAATCCATGTGGCACTTTCTGATATGAACATTGACATGGGTGGGACTATCATTTTATTTCAACAGGGAATTTTTATATGGTCTTATATAACTTCTTCAGCTCTCTTTATTGCCACGCTACTAGATTTGCCCTCCAGATTGTTTTGTTTTGCCTTATACCTTCATTGTGCTGGATGCACCTCCATGGGTTTGATAGGACAGCTTAAGTGCAAGATACATCTCTCCAGGAATTGTGCATACGGAATTGGATCTCCCTGGAAAAAGAGATAGATCACAGGCTTCCTTGGAGGCTTATATTTGGACTTACTAGTTCCAGATTTTGTGGAATTTATGGAGAACTTATGGAGACAGGTGAGTTGGCAGCTCCTGTGTCCTTTAGTTCCCTGCTGCTCTTTTTAAAGCAAGGGCTTCCTCATAACTCTCTCCTATATTTGTGTACTATAATTGTGGATGGCAAATAACAATTTCTCTGCAAGCTGCAAAGGATTAGGAATGTGTGGTTTATGCACAGCATGTGCTGTGAAATTAATTGGCTAGAGTCAAAAAGGAAATGTTTGTGTTTTATGCAGCTACTTGCACTTTATGCAACAGAAATGTTTCACTGCTGTTACACCACTATGTAAAGTGCTACCATATTTTTTCATCTTTGCACATCTCTGACTATACGAAGGTGTGGGAGACTCATGCCCAGCACGTATTTGTGCTTCTGTTAAGTTTTGGGCAGCCGGTGCAAGGAAATGGGTCAGTTTTTCTGGCAGTCAGCCTAGATGGCAATGTCACTGTACCATCAGGATTTCCTCATATAGGTATGTTCTTTATTGCTGTGTGATCTAGAGAGCTCACTGTGTTTGTCACTCTCAAACACAATATCTTGACTATGAATCCTCAGTGATGATTTTCTTGCAATCACAATGTAAACAGTGAAGTGCAAAAGTTCTTTGTGTAGTATTAATTAATTGCCCTCACTGGTGTTCTGAATCCAGGTAAGCAAACCAATTCGTCTGGCAAGCTGATGTTCTCTGATGGGACGGGAGCATGGGATTTCTGCTATTTTATTTCTGCTATTTTCTAGATATTTCTGCTAGATTTTTCAGTCTCTGACAAGGACCACGCTGAAGTTCTGCAACTGGTCTTTGCAGGCAGATACCTGAAGATACTCTGAGGACAAGATATCCAGATGTGGAAATTGTTAGATGATGAATGTATCAGTGCCTATACTTCATCATAGAGACTTAAACTCTTCCCTTGATATCAGAGCTTTGTGCACTTCTCATATTTCCATTTAAGGGTTTTTCAGATTATAGTTTTGAATTACTTTGTGCCAAAATCTAACTCATTTATAGTTCTTCTTTAACAGTAACATAATCTCAGTTCAAAGAGTATAGAGGGTTTCTTTTTATTTGGCATACATGAGTGATTTTCAATCTCACTACTGAAATCATTTAAACTGTCCAAATAGGATCCAAATGTTTCCAGAAATGAGATCTGTATTTACATATTTCGGGGTTGTTGTGGTCGAATCAACTCAAATAATGTGTAATCAGGAGATCTTCTTCTATCTACGGATGATGAGAAGACTTCTCCTTGTCTGGACTAACGTTAATTTTCTTTCTAGTGTCCATAATAGTGCTGTGGTTTTGATTTAATATGAGAATAATGTTGAGAAGACACTGGTGGTTTTACTTGTTGACAGGTAGTTGTAGTATCTACACTAAGCCAAGGACTTTTCAGCTTTTCAGACCCTGTCAGGCACACAAGGAGCTGGGGGAGCACAGCCAGGGCAGCTGGCCCAGGCTGATCAAAAGGGATATTCCCTGCCACAGAATGTCATGGTCCAGATAAAACTGGGGAGCGAGCCAGGAGGCAGATTTGCTGCTCGGAAACAGACCGGGCAGTGGGGTGATTTTTTTCTCTGCAGGTGGTGAGGAATTTTGTTTATGCATCACTTGTTTTATTTGAACCCAGAAGGTTTATCTTCCATTTTCCTCCCCATCCCATTGGAAGAAGAATGGTGATCTAGCAGCTGCATGGTGCTTACTTACCAGCTGGCGTTAAGCCATGACACGACTTTAGTACTTCCTTTTGCAATTAGGGAACTTGTTGACATGAAATTATCAAATTGGAGTTAATTGTTTAGGGACTGCCCACGCCCATCCCCCTCCAAACTTTTATATTGTTTTTCTACTGTGTTTAGGTATCAGCACTGCGAGTAAGCGACGGCTGGACACTGATCTCGAGCTCTGAGGCTGTGTCCAGCTTCTCAGCCCACACGTGCAAGCAGAGCAAAACAAAGAATTCATTCCCCACTTCCCATGTCCAGGCAGGCATTCAGCCATTCCTAGGAAAGAACAGTTCATCATATATAGCAGTTACTTGGGAAGACAAACACCATCACCCCCCAGCTGCCACTGTGCAAGACCCCCAGGTGCCACTCAAGATCCCCAGCTATAAACAGAACATGACATCTTATGGCACGGCACATCCCTTTGGTCAGTTTTGCTCACCTGCCCTGGTTGTGTTCCCTCATTCTCAGCATGAGAAGCTGAGAAGTCCCTGACTGCTTGGTAGCAAATAAACCATTGGGGTGTTACCAGCACTGCTCTCATCCTAACCCCCAAACACAGCACTGCACCGGCTGCTGGGACAGAACATTAACTCTATCCCTGCTGAAACCAGGA
>VXBZ01007844.1:0-28410 GCA_013399135.1 Heliornis fulica | reverse complement strand
AGATACTCTGAGGACAAGATATCCAGATGTGGAAATTGTTAGATGATGAATGTATCAGTGCCTATACTTCATCATAGAGACTTAAACTCTTCCCTTGATATCAGAGCTTTGTGCACTTCTCATATTTCCATTTAAGGGTTTTTCAGATTATAGTTTTGAATTACTTTGTGCCAAAATCTAACTCATTTATAGTTCTTCTTTAACAGTAACATAATCTCAGTTCAAAGAGTATAGAGGGTTTCTTTTTATTTGGCATACATGAGTGATTTTCAATCTCACTACTGAAATCATTTAAACTGTCCAAATAGGATCCAAATGTTTCCAGAAATGAGATCTGTATTTACATATTTCGGGGTTGTTGTGGTCGAATCAACTCAAATAATGTGTAATCAGGAGATCTTCTATCTACGGATGATGAGAAGACTTCTCCTTGTCTGGACTAACGTTAATTTTCTTTCTAGTGTCCATAATAGTGCTGTGGTTTTGATTTAATATGAGAATAATGTTGAGAAGACACTGGTGGTTTTACTTGTTGACAGGTAGTTGTAGTATCTACACTAAGCCAAGGACTTTTCAGCTTTTCAGACCCTGTCAGGCACACAAGGAGCTGGGGGAGCACAGCCAGGGCAGCTGGCCCAGGCTGATCAAAAGGGATATTCCCTGCCACAGAATGTCATGGTCCAGATAAAACTGGGGAGCGAGCCAGGAGGCAGATTTGCTGCTCGGAAACAGACCGGGCAGTGGGGTGATTTTTTTCTCTGCAGGTGGTGAGGAATTTTGTTTATGCATCACTTGTTTTATTTATACATATTTATATATATATATGTATATATACATAAAACTTCATCATCTTATTTTCTTCTTTTCCTATCCTATTAAACTGTCTTTATCTGAACCCAGAAGGTTTATCTTCCATTTTCCTCCCCATCCCATTGGAAGAAGAATGGTGATCTAGCAGCTGCATGGTGCTTACTTACCAGCTGGCGTTAAGCCATGACACGACTTTAGTACTTCCTTTTGCAATTAGGGAACTTGTTGACATGAAATTATCAAATTGGAGTTAATTGTTTAGGGACTGCACACTCCCATACCCCTCCAAACTTTTATATTGTTTTTCTACTGTGTTTAGGTATCAGCACTGCGAGTAAGCGACGGCTGGACACTGATCTCGAGCTCTGAGGCTGTGTCCAGCTTCTCAGCCCACACGTGCAAGCAGAGCAAAACAAAGAATTCATTCCCCACTTCCCATGTCCAGGCAGGCATTCAGCCATTCCTAGGAAAGAACAGTTCATCATATATAGCAGTTACTTGGGAAGACAAACACCATCACCCCCCAGCTGCCACTGTGCAAGACCCCCAGGTGCCACTCAAGATCCCCAGCTATAAACAGAACATGACATCTTATGGCACGGCACATCCCTTTGGTCAGTTTTGCTCACCTGCCCTGGTTGTGTTCCCTCATTCTCAGCATGAGAAGCTGAGAAGTCCCTGACTGCTTGGTAGCAAATAAACCATTGGGGTGTTACCAGCACTGCTCTCATCCTAACCCCCAAACACAGCACTGCACCGGCTGCTGGGACAGAACATTAACTCTATCCCTGCTGAAACCAGGACAGGCAGAGTGACCCATTGGCTATACCAGGCAATTATTGATCTCATGGCTACTACAAGATGGAAAAGACAAAAGCATCACTGAATAAAATTACAGAAAATGAAGGTGGTGCTCACAGAAGACAAATTTTGTAGATTGTGGTTACTATGTACAGGAGAATTTCGAAGTGTCACTGTTTTTCCATGCCTGAATGGAGGCGTCAGCACCTGCACACACATAGAAGGTTGCTGTACTCCAGCACTGATATTGAATGCACTGTGCTGCTGGGAATTCAAAAGAAACTGCATGCTTGGTGCTCGAATCAAGTTAGAAGCTTCCCATGTCACTTAATTCTCACCCCAAAATATAGCTGGAGGAATTCAGAGAATTTTTACTTCTGCATATCTGCACTTTCACAGAATTGTAGCGGTAGGAAGGGACTTAGAGAGATCATACAGTCCGACCCCGCCCCCCNCTGAAAAGAGGTTGGCCATCTCCCTTTGTCTCCCACACTTCAAAGACTTATAAACACTGATGAGATCCCCTCTCAGTCTTCTCAAGGCTAAACAGCCGCAGCCCACTCAGCCTTTCCCCATAGGAGAGATGCTCCAGGCCCTTCATCATCTTTATGACTCTCTCCAGGAGATCCCTGTCTGTTTTGTACTGGGGAGCACAGAACTGGACACAGTACTCCAGGTGAGGCCTGACCAGGGCAGAGCAGAGGGGGAGGATCACCTCCTTCCACCTGCTGGCTGTGCTCCTCTTAATGCTCCCAGGATCCCATTGTCCTTCTTGGCCACCAGGGCATACGACTGGCTCATGACCAACCTGTTATCCACCAGGACCCCCAGGCCCTTCTCCACATATCTCCTCTCCAGCAGGTCATCCCTCAGCCTGTACTGATACCCATGGTTGTTCCTTCCCAGGTGCAAGACCCTACACTTGCTGCCACTCTGATAGCTGTCTTATTTTGTATTGTTTCATTTTTTTGACATGCATGTCAGTTGTTAACAATTATTAGAAGTTGTGATTTGCAAAGCATTATTAGTGTTTTCAGTGACCACTTTGTGGAAACGTGTGATGCTACTGTATAAGCAGGGCATGGTGCCCCACTTTGTGTTAATTTTTTTTTCTGTATGGTACATATTCTTTCAGTTGAACTAGGGTTCTTTATATAAAGATATTAATAATAAAATTAGTTTTCTTTTTTTTTATGCATCAGCATTGAAGGAGTTTATAGAATATTGCTGAAATAAGAAACTAACAGTTCTTTTCAAGGAAAAGTCTTGACTTTGAAAAGCAAAAGAGAAATGCATTAACTCATTTGTAAATGGAAGTAATTAACCTTTAAACAAGAAAAACTCATTTATGTACTTAATCACACTGCCACAGGGTATGGGATTATGTTTTATAATTCCATACCTAATTATATGGATCCAGAATATAGAAAAGTAAAATTTATGAAAGAGTGTAACTGATAAATGCTCATGTAAACTGCCTTTCATGTTTGACTGATAGTTCTGAACACTGTTTGGAGCTAAAAAAGTTCAATTGTTTGGTCCTGCATTATTTATATTCTCTTTTCTACCACTTGAAGCAGGGGTTGATGATTCCTAGGAAAGCTGTATTATTTTACTCTGAATCCCATAGTGGTGACAAAGCAAGAACTTTGTTAATATTTAAACAAAGAAAAAAACTCAAAGTCAAACGATGCATCACCTGGCATTAATGAGGTGGACTGTCCTCATATTTTTAACCTAAGTTTGAGCTTCTCCGTGGATTTTCTTTTATTTATTTGGGGGTATTCTTAGTTGGTGTTTTATTGTTGATGTGTTTGTGTGGTGGTTGATTTTGGGCGCTTTTTTCTTTGTGGTTTTATCTGCTTTTACATTAATTTCTGTAGTTATTTTACACTTACAGGTCAAATGTTGATCTACTTCTTTGTCATATACATATTTTCAATATGTATCTTCTTCCTTTGTCTTATGAGAAGCACATTAATTGAAACATAAAATAGAAAGATTATACTTGCCTCCAAAGCCCTTCTATTAGAATTTTTGTCTTGAAGGTCTGGAATGCTTTTTGGAATTTTCTTTTTTTATAATAGAAATTAATTTGGTTTTTTTGGTCTTGTTGCCACTTGCTTATCACTTGCTCCTTGTGGTATAATTTTAGTGGAGAAAAGCCTGTTTAAATACATAAGAATTATCATCAATTTAATTTAAATGCAGTGAATGTTCTCATACCCTCCAAAAAGTCTTTTAAAAATGGATAATCTTTAATTTTAGCATTACTGATATTGTATTTATCGAAAAAAGCATCTCTTTCCTACCATGTGCACATGATCCTTCTTAGTTTCATATCTGAAAGCATAGATAGTATGTTCAAATCTATGCTTTTGAGGTTTTTGGTTTATTTTTCATGCCCTCTTTTAAATTAGAATGGAAAAAAAAATCAATAGACTCTCCACTTCCTGAGATCTTTTGCAAGTCCATTTCCACTCATCAGGAACCAATGCTTGTTGCAATCTGAAGGCAAATATGTGTCCATGACTGACCCAAGTGAAGTCCTGATTAGAATATTGACCAAAAATCACTGATCTTAACCATTAACAGATGGTTTCAGTGTTAAGGAGTAGCATCAAATAGAATATAAGTCCAAATGCAAGGTTGGAGTGTAACTTTTTCACTAAGGACAGATGGAGGAAGCATCCTGGTAGCCTATATAAAAATGTTGTCTTTCTGCTAAACAAAAGACATTCCTTTCTAATTGCAAGGGGAAATGTAGCATTTGTTCAGGACAAGTCTTATAGTTCCATCTCCTCTCTCAGGTCTTTATTACTTTTGTACTCTTCATCAGAACCATTTGAAACCTGATTTTATGTTCTTGAACATATTTTGTGTTTAATCAAATTTTTGCATTTTACACTTTGTCATTTCAGCCCCTTTAAGGAAATCATACTGCATCTAGACTGCAGAGTAAACCGTGTGTAATCATAACCTAACTTGATGTCTATCTCACTGTTATTATATAGTTGCTTCAAAGAGTACAGGTGCCTACAGAAATTTCAATCAAATCACTCATTTGTACTGTTTTACCCAAGAGTATTCCTGAATGCAGTCTATAAATATGCAAGATACAGTCAAATTTTCCTTTATAATATATGACATAGTCTGAAAATTTTCTTCTATTCTCAGGTACACCTTAGCAAAACCATAAGACTTTGGTTTTGTTTTTTTTAACTCCCTCATCAAACCCCTCATTTACTTTGATGGAAACCTAAACTTTTGGGGTTGCTGCTGCTGCTCTTTGACTGTAGTGCTCAACAAAACTGTGAACACACCTGTGTTTACTGAGTTCCCTGACTTACTTGTTTATGTTTACTTACATCATAAATCCTTCGCCGTCTGAGACAACAGTTTCTTTTTGTTCCATTTTTGTCATGTCTCTCAGAGTGGGGTCACATTATGATTAATTATTTTTAATGGCAAACAACAATCATCACATAATTTGTAGTTATACCAGGTTCCAGCAGCAGTGGCTGTTTATGATTGGCGCTCAGGAGTATAAAGTCATTGCATTTCAAAACCATATGATCATTGCCGGTTTCTCATGCTGACCTCCAGCACAGCAAAGAGGCACTCTGTTCCTAAGCACGTCTACTTCAGCTGCTGTACACCTAGCACCTTTGTGCTTTGTACTTCTTGTGCTGAGAGTGGGATTGGGTAGGGTGACATGACAGGTTTTTTTTATTTTTTGTTTTTGTTGGTTTTGTTTTGATGTTACTTTTTCTTAAAACGTCAGATCATCTCTTGCTGCTTGACACTTATTAAATATGTGATTTACTTTGTTCAAGGTTTTATTTATTATTTCTTGAAAATAATAAATAGTTCCTCTACATAGGTCTCTTTCCAGTAGAAATCATCAAAATTATGTCTAAAAGAAACTGTGAACAGAAACTGTTCTGAGAACTTCCAGGTGAAAAGGTGATAACAGCTAAATCTTTGGCACAAGGCAGGTAGTCCTGCAGGAACATGTCAGATAACATTGCACGTCTCCGATAACAGCATTTGTTCTTGAGAGTACTTCTGGATGTGTCAATGTAAAGAGTGTGTTTTATATCCTGCTGCAAGCCTGGTAGAGGCTGGAGGTGAACAAAGGGAAAAGAAGGATGTTTTGCATGTATATTGAATTGTGGCCACAGAATGGATGTTAAGGGGTGCAGCAGGTCAGAAATGTTCTGGGACTTCCTTACTGCTTTGGAGGAAAAGGGCAGGAAAAGGTCAAATAACAGCTCTAGATGATGTGGGTATGTGGATAGCCATTTCAGAGCAGCAACCTCCTGACCTGCTGAATTATGTCACTAGCCACAGAGGGACACACCACATCTCACTGCAGAACGGAGGTATAAAGTGTTCCTCCGTTCCATGCTTTTGCAATACGGAGAGAAAAAAAAGAAAAAAAAAAAAAAAAGCAACCCAAACTGTTCAGTTTGCAGGAAAAATAATTGAAATGTAGGACGTCTAGTCAGTATCATAGCCATCAAAGTGAAAATGACAATCAGTAAACTATTCAAAGAAAAAAATCTTATGTACCATCCACGGTACGTTCACATTGAAGTGATGGATGTGACAGGTTGCAGTGCGGGGAAAAGATCAGCTCAGCCATTTCATATTTGTACTGACTCATAGATTGACACATTTGGATAACTTTATATAAAGGCTGTGTTTGTCAGAGTTGCCTGTAAGCCAGGTGCCATTTCCCAGCACTAGAAATCGCATTTCCAGACCTGCAATGGATTCTCTTCTGCTTACCTCTTCCATATTTTTCCTTTGTTTGGTAATGCAGCATGATATCTGCTTGGTCAAAAGAGGTTAAGTTGCCTCTTCCTTCTCAGAATCCTTCTCCACTCTTCCTGCTGTGTCCCTGATTATTTTGATTCAGTGTTTCTTTTGAGGTTGCTGCCACAGTCTCTTTGCGAAAGGTAACCAAAAATTCTGGACCTTAGGCAGTTCATTTTTTAAACGGGTTTGTCAGCTCGATTATTCTCCAAGGGTAATTATTCGTTATGCCTCTGAGTTTGTAGATTTATTGAAAGTAATCACGGCTGCGATGAATTAATATAAACCAGTATCTTTTATTGTGCCACGGTTTGTGTTTCTGGCTTTGCATTTCAATTACAGTATTTAGCATTACATTTGAAGTCAGACTCTGATGGAGTTCATGAGTAGCTATAAGAGTAAATGGCATTTTAGAAGCATGTACTGAAATGCAATGACTATCCTTGCTTTCATCAATTAGTGTTTGTAGATTGATGAGCAGCCTGAATAAATTCTCTCCTGCTCTCACAGCTTTTTTATTCCTCTGATGTTTTTCTTACCTCTTTCATAATATTTAAAGAATGATAATTTTAAGCTGTAATTGGAGATTTTAAGAAGTCTTTTATTGCTTACAAATTTATCATTGGCTTCTCTGTGGTGTATGAATAAGTTTCTGTAAGGTCTGATGTTTGTAAAGGAAATAAAAGTCTATAAACTTGTACTGGAAATTTGCTGATGTCAAACTCTGTAAATATCTCCTTTGAAATTCTTCAGAGATCTCATAGCTCAATTTATAGTTTCAAAAAGGCCAAAGTAGGGAAAAGGGATATGAGAATACTTTGAAATGTTATTTCAATTTTTCAAGACAGTTTAGGGTTTTTTTTAAAAGACCTTTATTTCATAATACTCAGATTTTGCTATTTACTTTTTTTATATTTATTTTTCATCTGTCTTAGCAGAAAAGAAGACTGTATTTGCAATTTTTTCACAATGTAATTGAATTCTAACTATATACTATTCATTCTTAGTATAAAAGGTGGATGCTCTGGAGGGAAGTTATTCTGATAGCAAGACTTCCAGCAGACATGTATGCACTTCTGTCTGGGCTTCAGTGTCTTGAAAGCAAATCAATATGTTTCTGCTTTACTGGGAATTTATAACAACTATCAGTAGACAGTATGTAAGCTGTGAAACTTATTTTCTAAAGCAACAAAAAAAAGCTATTTGGCACACCAAGTTCTGTAAAAAAAAACCCAAAAAATGTCCAGTTAGGTTACTGATCTAATGCTACTACGCCAGTGTGCTGTGGTACATAGACAAATTGATTTGCAGGGCCTAAGATTGTCAACAGGCAGCTTTTACAGTAGCTACTAATTTTTTTTGTTTTACAGATACCTACTTTTTGAAAGGATGGAAATATCTAGAAAAAAAATTACCCAGCAGTTCTCTTTTTTAAGATGTACTCAGTTGTCTTAAATGTATATTCAACATTTGTGAGAGATTTAGGGGTAAGATAATATTATATAGAGCTCTTTTAGGCAGTGTAAGAAATACGAGTCTCAGTCAAACTCTGAAGACGACTGACAGCAGTGACAGCAGGAGTTCCTGAACCAAATCTCTTTTGGACTTGCAAGTTGATTCTTTCTGGGCCATCTGGAAGCAAACGTGATCAATATGTCACCTTTGTGAGCTGGATATTGCTTGGGCCCTGACATGTCTGGATCTGCCACATGACTGTTGCCAACCAACTGCTAAACAAGCACAGAGACAAAACTTCCTTCTCTCCCCATGGCTGTCATCACTTCTTTTTTTTTTTAACTTTTGTTTTTGAATGGCTCTTGCTCAGAACTGCCAACCTCATCTTAGTGCTCCCTAGAGTGCTGGAGATTCATTTGCCCTCCCTCTAAAACACTACTGTAGTGTTAGGTGCTGAGCAATGAATATAGCAGCCAGTTGACCTTTCATTATGAGCGTGATTCTCCTGGCTAATCATAATTGTAATAGATGTCTGAAATGGTCAACTTTATCCACTTTTTTGGTTGTCTGGTCACAGAAAATGTCAGGGTTATCAGAGGTACAGAAATTTACTTTGGAAAATAAGTCTCTCTTTTGTCATCTTTTCCTCAACTGAGTTACTTAGACCCAGATGTTCATCAGAGGCATGGTGCAAATCTGGAGTAAACTTGACACAATTTCACCAAATTGGCAGAGCTGCTGCTGCTGATAATTATTCATTGGCTTTGATTTTTTTCCTCATCTGCCATCATCTCTTGTGGGTCTTTGGAAAAAAAAAAGTAACTTTTGGTTCTTTTAAAGCAGACAGCGACTGGCGGGGTTTTACCCACACAGAAACAGCTGATATGCATGCTTTGCCAAAAGCAAAACATTTATGAAGCACACAGCTTCAGAGCATTCAGGGTCTGAATACTTCCAGTCTACTCCTCAAACTGGGTTTCAATAGAGTGTGTGCTCCTTTGACAGTTGGGTCATTATGAACATTTATGAACGTTACAATACTGTGCATGCAGCCAGCTGTCTTGAAGTTGTTCTGAGAATTGTGTTGATGACAGACATTGGAAGGAAACATTCAATCCTGGATTTTTAACTGAAGCATCCAGTTTATAAAATTTCTGAATAAAATTACATTCTGGATCAATATGAGCAAGAAGATCAGCGAAGCTTCTATTTATCTCTTCCAACATTGTCAGAAAAAAAAGAGAGAGAATTAAAGGTTCAAAAGCCTGAGATTTATTATTTTTGTTGCCAACTGAAGGCTGTCTTCATGTTCCATGTACAAAAGGCCATTTGGTTGTTACTGAAATTGCTGACTAAAATACCCGGAGCTGACACATTTGTCAGAAGACTGACAAGCATCTGATTCAATAGAGGTTTCCATCCCTTTGTTTGACATTTTGGTGTTTGGTTATCATTGTGAAGGGGACTGTTAGAGAATTATTTTCATCATGTAGCTCATGCAGATATAGCTTATTTTATAGGTCTGCCATCCTGAAAACCTAAAGCAACATTTGCTTCCTTTACACATGCACTTATGTGAACTGTGCTTTTAGTAATGCCACTGCTTTGAGAGAAAATATATTTTAAAATCTGTAACATCTCAACACTGTGGACCACCATCGTCACTGCAGGCAGGTGAGAGCCAAATCTGGGTCATTTCCTAACATTTCTTCTTTTTTTTTTTTTTAATGCCTTCATGTGACAGGACAAATACTTCATAATCTTTGAAGTCCATCTGGGATGGACAGATTTTAATATATCAGCTAAGTAAACATTTGTAAAGTGATCTAATACTTGATACAATTCCACAAGTGTACTGGGGATTGCAATGCACAATCTTTGGTCTTTATAGAAGATCAGGTATGGATCAAGGGTATTATTGCACAGCAGTCCGATCTTAAATTAAGCCAGAAAGAAGAAAACTGTCTTCCTATGTTCTTGTACTGTGTTAGATGATCTTCCATACATTATTTGTTGGCAATCCTTTATTGTATGAAGAATACAGGAAAGGTAGCGTGGAGAGCATAGGAAGCATCTCTCTCCAATCATGCAGCACACTGTATGGGCAAACTCAGTAGCAGAAACCACTATTCTGCCTCTGAATGATAGTGTGGCTCAAGTTTTGACTTTGAACTACAGCGTTTCTTGATTTATGTTCAAACACCATATTTCTGAGTGGAGATGATGGATGTAACCTGTCTTGAGTATGCCATATGCAATGCTCAGATTCAGTTTTCTGAGCATTGTGCTAAGATATACTATCTTTTGGAGCTTAAACTTTCTAATAGACTAGTATGATTTTGAACAAGAGTCATCCTGAACCTCCTTGGCATCAATGAAACCACTCTGAAGCTGACCATGTTTCCATGTCCTGCTTCCCATGACCACAAAGATTAATAAGGGGACAGATGGCTAGTCATACTTCTGTGTATTCATCTGCTGCTACCTTTCTTTGTGATCACAGACACTTCTGTTAAAAAATAAGAAAAAAATTTATGGACTGCAAGCATCTTGGAGACTTTTGGTAGGAATGTAGACTTTTGTGTTCCTTTAGCTTGTCCAGGCAACTACCAGGATCATCATCTACGTACTGTGAATAAAGGGTCCACAGTGGCATCTCCTCAGTGTTCTGGGGAACATGACAAATCAGTTTTCGTCTTAGTTCAGATAAGCTTTCTTGGTTAAGTGCAACACTGCGTTGCCTCTGTTCTATCTGTTTAATTGCATAAGGGATATGCATTCGCAAGTTAAAGATTTACTCTTTAGAATCACCATGTAAATGAGATACTCTAGTTACTGACATGTAACTAGACAAACATGTCCATCAAACATGAACAGTGTCATGGAATTTGAAGTACATAAAGTATGTATATCTTGTCAGGATTAGAAAAATAATCCCAGGGCTATAGCTTCTGGGTGCTGCTCTGGAGAGACGTTTTGCATCCTTCCTCCCTCTCGTCTCCACTCCTGACTGGCAGCTTCTCTTCTAGTACTGTCTCCCTGGATTGGGGTCTGGGCTTCTCTCTGCATTGCTTCAATTGCACTAGAAAGGGGTCAGGTGTGACGAGACAGTGTGATTTGGAAAATCAATTAAAAAAAAAAAATCAGAAAAAATAAGTTCCATTAGTAGCACTCAGATTTTTTTAAGTTTGAAAGAAAAGATGAAAAATTCAAAGTTGTTTCAAGGTTAATGTAATTTGTACATCATAAAACTGTATTATAAAAGTTAAATGAACACAAGTCTTATTTTGCTATAATTTGAAAGGTCTCCAGTGTCCAGGGCTCTGTGACATGCTTTTTATTCCTAATCAGCATCGTGCAGCATGAAGATGTCTCACAGCTTTTATGATTACATATAGGCATTTAGAAAAATGCCTGGTAGCTATAATTTGTGGTAGAGTTAAAACTGTTACATTGCATTGCAGCTTTACTTTAGTCATCTTGTTAATGACCAGACTATTAAAATTGCAACAAGGATTCACTTTGTTTGAAATCCTTATGGCAACCTTTAAGTCCACTTGAGTCAGAGGTGGATGAAACTTTCAGAGTATGTTTTAAGCTATGACTGCGTGTGGGAAAGCATGTCTTTTGGGAAGCTGTCAGAGAGGAGCCTACTACCCAGTCAGTTTCCCAAGGAGGTGTAACAGGTTCCTGGCAAGCAGAAAACAGCAGGAGGAAATGGGTATTTGAATAATACCAGTGTCATTAGTGAATGACACCTTTCCTGCTTTGGGAAATGTTGGCAGGTGTGGGCTTGTCTGATTTTGAACGTATTGGTTTCTGTCAGGACCCCCCTTATGAAAGCACTGATGGGATAAGTATAGTTGACCTACGGCTTGTTGAGACCAAGGAGAGGAGAGGAGATCTTTAAGAAGTGCTGATTACATGGAACTTCAACTAAAGTTGCAAAAGCATTCTTGCTTTGTGATGGATGTCATTCTATACACTCAGTCCTTCAGGGGTCTCTTAGCTTTGTCTGCTACCCTCTACTTGCTGTTGTTGCAGACACCCCTTGCTTACAGCACTTTGCTTATAGCATGTCTGGATGGAAATCTATTAAAAATGAAGTTTGAAGCAGACACTTCTTTATTTATGCCCATCTGTTCAGCTGACCTGATGCCCTTTAAAAAGTATGATTTCACTGTTTCAGACAGAAATGTTCGCTAGCCAAGACTGACTTCTAGAAAGTCTACAGAACGCAAGCAACAGAAGCTTCCAAATGAACCTTCTGTGTGAAAATAGCACCAACCAGGGACCAAGACACAACAAATTGCATGTCTCAGTGGGATGGTCTGTGACAAAGATACTGTCTTTTTGCTGTGTCTTTGCTATGATCTTACCAGTGAGCTTGGGATAGAGTTCATGGTGAGCCCAAGATGCAGAGAACAATGTAGACACTGGAAGCTGGTAGAAAAAGTTGGTTGGTTTTTTTTTTTTATTGGAAATGGTTAACATCTAACTCAGGCATCTGAGCCTCCAACCAATTTCCTCTCCCATCGTCTCTGAGATGTCACTTGTGTTTGTTGAAGATGATGGAACTCTCTTCAGCTCAAATATTTTCCTTATTTTGTTGTTTATTTTTATTTCTGACATGGCTTTTTTGCCTGTGGCATAGAACTTGGCCTGTTGTGACATCTGACTCTTTACAGCTGGTAGAGTGGCAAGTGGTCTTCCTTGTCTTGGATCAATCTGGGTTTTAGCTCCCTATAAGTTTCTATTGGCAACTTGGTTGTGTCTACCGATGATTTACTCTTGTTTCTTTTTGTTTATGTTAACTGTTAAGAAAAGAAGCCCCTCCCAACCTCTTGGCTTTAATCCCATCTTCATATTTCAGGGAATAATCTGTACAATTTCAGAAGGTTTGTCTCTCCTGGAACCCTGAAGAATTATAGGATTTGGGGAATTTGGATCTAATATATCAAATCATCAATACTAAAATGTCTATAGAAAAGTTGAAGCCTAAAGTGGCATCTTCTCTCCAATGAAGAAACACACCAGAACTAGAAACACAGGAATAATGTTGCCGAATGCTTGGACTTGTCACTCCAATTTCAGTCTGCTGACCCAAACGCTAAGCAACCAACTAAATGATGTCAATCACAATGTTGCCATCCTGCAAGGAGACAAAAATAAATTTATTTAATTTGATCTCTTATATGCCAAATGGTTGGCATCAGTTGTTTTTCTTTCTCTCTCCATCATTTTCTGGCTTTCTGTGGTGCTACAAAAAGCAAATTTACATAGCTTGTGAACAACAACAGATTTGTGAATCTGCCCATGCATCACATTATTAGCAAGAATGTTAGTTTTGGACTTATTCTAGAATGTATTGTACAGAAAACAATCTTTTGTCAGAATTATATGTGAATGAATAATAGCTGACACATATACTTACATTGACTGCTTCTCTATTAGCCCTTTTCTTGCTTTACTTCAGGTAGTAACACTTCTGCTTCTCTTTTGTTCTACTAGTTGGGCAACTCTCATAGAGTTTAGTCTTGATGTGATTTCACTTTCAGTGAGTTTTGGATGAGAATATATGCTGTTCTACATTTTGAATGCCAAACATGAATGCCAGGATTCTAACTTTAAAAAGGGATTTTAACTTGAGCTGGTGTGGGGGACTACTGTGTGAGGAGAGTGACAGAATTTATCCTATTTAGATATACTTTTTTAAACTTCTGTTTGTGTAATACTAAAAGAATGCTTGCACTTTAATAATCACCTTGAAAGAGATCATAATAATTAATTTTATTGATGCAGCAATTAAAAGACTATATATAGCTTCAGCATCATATTTGAAATTTCCTTTTTCCATGTTATGCTAATCAAGGATGTTAGAGCACCTCATTTGGGGAGTGTGAGCTTCTTATCAACTGGCTTTTTGTGGTACAGGCCTGTATTAATCCATTGTGTAAATGGATTGTAACTGCACTGAAAGTTTTGTTGGTGCGTCCTTTGAACTGAACTTCTTTTGCTTTCTTTATAAAATTAGTGGTTCACGGGTATTTTCTATGGAAAACGGGTAATTTCATATAGTAATTTCACATGCTTTCCTGCAGATGTATATCCTATATCCTGTGTCCTTGTAGAATCTAGCAGTTGTGGTTTGAGATTAGGACTTTTATTGGACTGACATAAGAAATTAAGTCTTGTAATGAACAAGTGCTCAAGAATATAAAATTGTTGAAATTGACATTGAGTGTTTAATTTGGAAAACAGTCATATTCTCAATTTTTATATCTACAGATTTGTGGGCAAGATGATTTTAGGTGATATTATGTGTAATGACAGTGTGAGTACAAGATTCCTCATTCAGACATCTCACATCCTGTCTAGATGGACATATTATGAAGTTAAATATCTATGTGTTAATATTGTGTGTGCCTCCAAATAATTGCAGACACCCATTACATATGAATGCCAAAGCAAAATAATAATAAAAAAAAAAAGCACAAAAATCTGTAGTTCTTCTTATGCCTCATTGAAAAGGCTGGAAACCAACATACACTCTCTTTTTGCAAAATACATACTGTGTGAATGAATTTATATTCTGAGCAAGAAACACCTCTCACCACCTGAACGTCCAGGCTAATGGCCTCAGCAAATTGGATATACATTTTTTTCCCCTGTAATAGTAATAACATTTACAGAGATGAAATTGTCAAGATAGCTATTAATACTCCAAATTAAATCTTATTCATGATCTTCAACGTGTTGAAGGTAGTTTTTTGATGTATCCTTCAGGAAATCTATACAAAATACTTTGCCTTGTTTATGTGTGCCAAGTTGCAGCAACGGTGCACACTTTCTCTCCCTCACTTTAGCTGGTCTTTGGCAATTGGAAGTTTTTGATAGCACTATGAAAAAAAGATTGGTATCTGCATCGTAAGATAATGCAATAACATCGTGAATTTGGGCCTTATTCACAAGTGTTAATTAGAAAGGCCCAATTCAGGGCATTCATTTGGGAGTTGCTGACAAGGAGATGTGGCAGCAACTGGCAAGTTTAATCTTGGAAAAAATTAAAATGGCTTGTGGTTATATATATATGGTAAAGAAAAAACTGAATTCTGGAGTATTTTTTCCTCCATTCAGGAGACGGGTTTTAAAGAGCAGTGAACTGAAGCCATCTGTAAGCATAATCAGCGACACTCATTACTGACTGCTAACTGACATGAATTTTAACTGATATCTACTATGCATGTAGATGTTTAGATGTCTGTAAAGCTCTCCAGTGATAAAAGGATCTATTTATAATATTTTCAGTATTTAGGAGAGCATTTAGGCACCTAGTTCCCCGCCATGTACCTGGACTGAATATTCCTGTGGGAAATTTTACCCACTGATTTTCGTGAGACTTTTCATGCAATTAAGGGACTGTGCTAATGAAGTGGAGAGGAAAAATACAATCTGTAGCAGCAGGTCACTCAACTGCCTTCTGCTTGATGCAAAAAACTAGGCAGCTTTAATTTTTCAGTAACTCTTATAATCTGTCTCCATCTCTCTCATGTATCAGAGATGGTCTGGATCGTTCTGATAACAGAAGATCTAGTTTAAGTCTTTACTTGAACCTTAAATCAAATGTTAATTGGTGTTTGAACACTTTCAATTTAATTATTTGGTCCAGTCCCATTAGTTTCAAAACAGGTGCTGCCCTAAGGAGTGCAGCTCTTTTTTGTTGCTCAACTGGGCACAAGAGGGATTTTTTTAAAGGAAAGCCTTTCTTTGATGGAGTTCTGTCTCCATTTGCAAGTCTAAATTGTATCTGCTTCTGAAAGGGCATGAAAACTGGGCAAAAGTTGTGGGTTGTTTCTTTTTTTAGTGGGTTGATTTGGGTGCTTTTTTTAACTGTAATGCTGAAGGGTTAGTGTATAATGTTTGGAAGGGAGCTACATACACATGATTCAATTCAAATGGTGTTGACATTCAGCATTAGTTAGTAGCATCAGCACTGAATGTCCGAGTTCTAGAAATGTGTGTGTGCCTTTAGCGGTGTGCCTCTGCAGGAAAACTTGCAGAACTAGGTCCTTGAACATTACAAGAATCTCAAGACATGAGCCAGATAAAGCTGTACATTTCCAGACACTGTTAATGAAAATGTTAAATAATTCATGCAAATCATTGCCTAGAAAATACTTAGGTTTTGTGAAATTTATTTTTGGTTTTGTAATGCACCCACTCCCATCTTTGAAAATTGTAATTTAAAATGTATAATTCAGTAATGCTTATAGGAGTTATTACCCCAAATTAATACTTTGGCATTTCAGAATGTTCTGTGTTAAACTTTAATGCTTTTGTTTTTATTAATTTCAGAAAAAAAAAAGTAAAATCCTGCTCTTTTAGGGATCTTCATATCTAATATTCTCTACTGAAGTCAAAGTAAATCTATATGATGCAGAAAGTTGTGATACTTTACCTTTTTCTCTAGAAAAGTAAATGATTAATTAAGTCATTGTATGGTAATACCCGACCAATTTGAGACGTGTCACTACTTTGGAAAGCCTTATCGCTTTTATTGTATGTGTCTGGGGTGGTGGAGAACTATTACCAGTACGTACTGCATTTATTACTGTAAATTTAATTCCTACTCGGCAGCTATTAGAACTTAACTCTCATTTGCCCTAAAGTAAGTAAGGAGTGACTCCAGTCATAGCCAATAGCTCCAGGGAAGTCACCTTTCTCCTATGAGGTCCTTGTGAGACTGCATCTGAAGTATGTTGTCCAGGTTTGGTTTTTTTTCCAGTATGGGGTACTGCCGCATGGGAATGAGCCCATTGAAGGGCCACCAAGATGGCCGGGGAAGTGGAGCACATAACATGAGAAGATCTTAGAGCTGAACATGTTCAGCCTAAAGAAGGGAAGGTTCAGGACAGATCTTATAACTGTTTATGACTGTCTGGAAGATGCAGAAAGGATACAGCCAGATTCCTCTTGGTAGCGCTCTGTGGTAAGATGACATGCAAAGGAAAAAGGTTGTAATACGGGAAACACTGGTTAGATAAGGATATAATTTTTTACCATAAGGGTGATCAAATGCAGGAGTGGATTGCCTGGAAGACTAAAGAATCTTCACAGTGGACATTTTCAAGGCTTGATGGGACATGGCCTGAACAACCTCAGCAAATGAGACCTGCTTTGAGCAAGTGTTTGGACCAGATACCTCAAGAGTATACTGTTCTTTTTTTTCTATGAAAACACACTACTTGGAAATCAAATACACAACCATACTGTACTCTGCTTTGGCTTTACAGAACTATCTTTGAACCATTGTAAGTTTATGTGTAGATGGGTATTCACTGACCTTTTTCCCCCTCATTTATCAAGCTGGGAGATAATAAGAAGGTGCTTGCCAGATAGCTAGCAGGAATGGAGAGTTAAAGGGCTTTCTGTTCATTAGAACATCCTACTCTAACAGAATTCTGCAGTTTAGTGACCCAAACTGATCCAAGTGAACAAGGAGGTGGGCAGCAGGGAAGTAATTTAGAAAAAAACCCAACACAGAGTATGGATTTTCGCAACTTTATTAACATAGCATGTGTGATTCCTATGAAAAGATGAGTAAAGCCTGGAGACAATGGGTAAATTGTTGGTATACAGATTTTTCTTATGGTGTGTGATTGATTCAGTGTTGTATCAATGTAAAAAATGTTTGGCTTGCTTACAGATCACACCAGCTCTGCAAGAGGATGGGTGTGAATTCAGGCAGCAAGTAAAGGGCACTATCGCATTTACTGCATTGGCATTTCATATCTAGGATCTCAATTCTAGGATCAATGTGATTAAAACATAGTAAGCCATTTTGTCTCACTGGAGATGTGTTTCTAAAGCTCTGGGGTGACCCTGGGACCTCTCAGCCTCTCTGGGATGTGCAGGAGATTGTAAGTTTGGGAGTCTGACTTGTGCTGCCCCATCCCCTGTGTCGTCAGGCTGCCAGGCTAAGGCAAAGATTACTGGGGGGAACTGGGGGAATCCCTTTCCTCTCTACATTTCTGTTACTGACAGAAGCAAACCCGATCAGGCTATTTCATCACCACTGACTGGACTCGCTCCTGGTCAGTCTCCTGCTGGTCCTCACTGGGATAACACTGTCCTGATCCACAGTGGGGATTTCAGATGGGCTTTTTTTTATTTTTGTTTTTTGGCTTCCTGCTATTTCTGACATTCAAGTAGCCTCTTCTGTTCCACACACCGCTACCAGTCCATTTGATGTAAGTTCTCATTGACAATATTTTTATCATTTCCTGGCACTGCTGTGATGTGGTTCACTCTAGAGCTTTTGGTCTTCCAGCTCTGGAGCATCCTGAAGTTTCAGCATCAAGAGGAATGATTCTGCCCTTCTCATTTTTCATTTTTGGTCTCATTTGAATGAAATGTCTTCTATAGAAAACAGGAAATTGTCATACCCCATATAGCTTTGGTGGCAGTACTGCTATCACCTTTGTGTGGACACTCTCCTGGCCCTGTCCTCGGTATCCTGGTCAAGCTCTGTGAGCTTTGACCTTCACTCTTCTCCAAGTATGCACAGGAATTTCTAGTTTATGTTATTCTGTTGAATGACCAACATGTGTTCAAAGATTTCTTTTCAGAGGGTGTCTAGATCACTATAGATGATTCTGCAGCCTCATCTTGTAGAAGTGAATAGCCACGCAGACAGAAACCATTTACCTGTGGCCTGGGACTCCTTGCTCATTGAGAAAGATGTCACTGATCATGGATTGGAGACAAAGTCCTACATTCAATTTTCTGAGGGAGATGTGAATAAACGTTTTCTCATTTGGACTGTTGACACTACACAGATACACATTAGATGTTATTTCACTGGTCATTTTGGTGGAGGTGGAGTGTGCTGACTTGTTATTAACAAGACATATCCACACATACATGCATGAAAAAGCTTTGAAAATACTGGACTGTGTCAATGTCTCAATATATTTTGATGATCAACTATATTTTGACAATATTTTATGCTGTTTTGGGGGGAGGTGTGGGTGTGGGTTTTTTCTGTTGTCATTCTGAGATCCAAGGCCAACTTTGATGTGAGATGACATTTCATTAAAAGTTATCTGTAAGAGTTTTCATTCTTCCAGAATTTTCTGTGAGTCTGTTTCCTGTTTGTTTTCACATCAGAACAGAGGTAAGCATTTCTTCTCTAATAAGGATGATGATATTATAACCAGGAAAAGTAAAAAACCAAATGAGTGATAACAGAATATGAGTCAGTTTGTGGTGTAAATTAAACCTTTGCAATATTGCTGACCTTTATCTCGCTGTGACAAAGGCAGAAGGCAGCAGGCACTATATGACTCATTTCACCTCCCAGAGCTTGTCTGTGTTTTTCACCCTGCCTGCTTTGAGAAGGAGAGGGGCAGTATCGGCACAAGCATTTCACCTGATCCTGGAGCAGTATGCTGGGCAGGCAGCCCCTGCCTTGCTTGCAACTGGTGTTGCTTCACCTAAGTCATGTTAATTGCATTCCTTAGATGACTAATTTAACAATAGGTTCTGATGAGAGCAAGAAAAATTGCTGCTGGCAATGATGAGCTTGAAAGATAATAGGGAATTTTTGCCATCAATCTTGCCTGCACCCAAGGTTTGAGCAGCAAAGACGCTTAGACAAATGTCAGAGGGTGCTTTATTTTAAAATCTGTCTCTTTTTACTCCTTTCATTTTCTTTGTTGCAAAAATTCGATGTTACGAAGCAATAGGTAGAATTTATCATTCTTAAATCAGCAGATTTATTCCTGTGCTCCTGAAATAGGCTGTAAGTTTTCCTCGTGCTTAGATTTGTATTTCACCAGCAGTCCACAAAAGTGTCACTAAAAGGGGATGTGAAAGTAGAAACCTAAGGCAGTGAAAACTTAAAAGAAGGAAAGGTAATGTCATTAATGCTGTTGGTAGTTGTCCTGGAAATTTCTACCTTCCCCTTGCCCGTGCAGAATGCATATGGAGAAATGCTCCTGAATGCGAGTGCTTCACAGGGTGTGCTTAGCTTGTATCATGAGAGATCGGCTTTTCTTACTAGACCAGACAACAGCAATCATGATATCCTGTGCTTTTGTAGCAATAGGTCAAATAATTGATTTAATTAGTAATAAAACAAACCTTTATTTTGTCAGTGTTTTCCTAATCATCGTTTCTTTCTTAGTTTCTTACATTTTTTCCACTAAATAATAGAATACAATTTATTTGTTGTGTTGATGTTCTTTCTTTTCCCCCTGAAAGATGAAGACCACCCATGAATTAGGAATAAGGATTATGCCTTATTTTGACTACTGGGTCAAAGGCTTCGGACTAATGCTCAGCCAAATCCCAGCCCAGTTCCTGAACCTGGCCCTGAGACTCTGTCAGATTTAAGCTGAACTCTCCAGAGCCCTGACTTCATCCAGAGCTCTATATCTGCGTTATGTCTTGAGGTTTATTAGTCTACTACCTTGTGCTACAAATTCTTGAAGTATTCTCTAATACCTTGCTGAAAATATTTGGATAAACTAATGAGGTCCTTTCTGGTTTTTTTTTTTTGTTTATTTGTTTGTTTGTGGGGTTTTTTGTTTTGTTTTGTTTTTTGGGGGGTTGGGGGGAGTTGTGTTTGTTTTTAGGGGGTTTTTTTGTTTGGTTTGTTGGGGTTTTCTGAGGAGCAGGCTGAAAAGCTTTCTCAAAAGTTCCTAAGTATTTCAGATTCAAACAAATTTGAGATTAGACACATGCCAGTTGGTTTGAAACTGTGATGGTACTTGGCAACTACTTACTGTTGTACTCATTTTTCTTTCGAATGAACTGCATGTTCATGTTTTGTTAAAAGTGTACTTGTTCACAATGAACTTGTGAGCAAGGACACTTTTAACAAAAGACCTAATAGTTTCACTTTGTATTATATTGTCTAACTAAGCAGAGGTAAAGTCAAAAAACTTTTGCCCATTTAGGAATTCTATCTGGACCTTTAAAGTAATTAAAAAAATGCTATTTTCTCCCTCCCATCATGAAGTTACTTTGATGTGAAGGTACTAATGTCTGGAAGATTGTAATCTCTGTGTGACGATACCTTCTATTTTTGCCCTACTGGTATTCTCAAAGTTCTTTATTTCATGACAAAGAAACTTAGCAAATGTGAAAATTGGGAGAGATGCTGTAAGGGACCTCAACTTCAGAAGCAAATAAAGTTCTTTCACCGTAATTTTAAATTACCAATTATTTAATACTGTGGACAACCCCACAGATGGGTAGCTTTACTTGTCTGGAGTTCTGTTAGCTCTGTGAGATATACTGGAAAGAGGAAAATTACTTTTGCATGGGTATGTGCAAAAGTGGATTGAAATTAATAATGAATCACTATAACAGGTGGTATACATGTTGATCAGATTGTACTGGTGTGGTATAATCACTGCAATATTTTAGACACATTTATCTTTTTCTATTTTTTTTTCTGTTTGTTTTACTTACAGTCCTAAAACAGAGCACATCTAGGAAAATAAGAACCTCCATAGTAGGTAGCAAAAGGACTGATTAGTCCAGGATGCTATTTTATACTAGAACACATATGGGATGTTTAATGAGATTAAAATTTGGCAAGTATGGAGAAACATATTCTCCTATATATTTGCCATTAGGTAAAAAAATGTATTTCTCATCTTCATAAATTTGTGTTTTGAAAGACTACACAGATGAAGACAAACAATGTTGTGATTAGAGCTATAGATGATTTTTTTCTCTTCTCGTCTCTCTCTGATTTGTGTCTGGATAACCATTATGTGTCCATCTTCCTGGGAAGCTTGTTGTCTTTCTTTGTCATTCTTTGAAAGGACTGAATTTTGTGTGTGGAGCAAGTTCAGGATCACATTGAGTTCCTCTAGTTTTGTATTTACAAACTGGGTATCATGATAAACTGTATGAAACAGTATAGCTTCATATACTCTAGTACATAGTATATATAAACTGTATAAACTAAAGAAAGCAACAGAACAATGGGTGAGAATTTAAAAGTAAGTAAATTTTTCATGTGTATATAGAGATATACTCACACAAGTGNTCACTTTTTTTCTCCCCCAAAATTATCAACATAGCACTTAAGTCCAAATAAAAAGGTTTTTATTTGGTCTTAAGTGCCATGTTGATAATAAAAGCAAAGCTTTTTATTTTTGCCATTGTGTTAAGGGCATCAGAGATAAAACCTTGGCAAATTAGCAACCCAGTACCTATGCTTTCCAGGGATCACATGTTGGAAATGTGTCTATCATCAGAAAAGAGGGGAAGGGACCATTTTTTGATCCTCTGGGACAATTTTCTCTGCAGTCATCCAAATTCAACCCTTTCCTCTTGTATTCTGCTAGCACAGACAGCACATTAGTAGTATCTGGTGAGATAACTAGATTTTTTTTTCTTTTCCTGAGTGCAGAAGGTATTGACCTTGGGGTTTTATCTGCTTTTTACAAATTCATGCCTCTGAGAAAAATGAGCCATTGTGAATTGGGGTAGAGAAAAAGAATCTAAGGCTGAAATGTTCCTAAATAGGGTATTTTGTTAGAAAAATGAGGGGAAAATGTAATCAAACAGAAGCAGACTAAATGTGAAGCCTCCTGGAAAGGCCAAACCTTCTACTTACTGTTAGAGAAGAAATACACAGAAACCCACTCCTGGCTGTCTCAAGAGCTTCTCTAGTAGCCCTCAGTTTATTTCAATGTGATCTGATGTAAATATGTATTTGGATTTTGCTATGTCCTATACTGAATTCTGGGCAAGAGAAAAATCTTTTAACAGTCTATCATAAAAACTTAACTACTTTGTGGCAGATTTGAACACCATTCTGTGAAATAGCTCACACACAAGAGCAGTAATGGATTATTTATTTCCTCGGATGAAACTTAACACTGTGCCTACTTACTGTCATATAATATCAAATGCTGTTCTAGGCATGGTCTGCAAAATTAAGTTCATGATTCCCTACAAAATTGCTCAGTTTCCCTTAAAATCAGGCAGGAGGTTATGAAGTATCACTCATAATACTACAGTTTATCAGTTCTCCCCGTGTTGATAATCCTCAATACCAGAGGGTAATGTTTTGTGTATTACACAGCCACAGTTGACATTGGTTCTTCACCACACAAAAGAAAAAGGATGATGTGGAATGTTTAATTTTTCTCTCTAAAATAGCTGTCATGGATTGTTGAGATCTTGGAGGCAATGAAAATTGGAAGTAGCTGTTGTACTAAATGGGAGGGATAGGTACACAGTTACCTCTGGAGGGAAGAGTGCTGTCTTGTCCCACCTGTGTTTCTGTGATGGCATACTGTTCTGTTGGCAAATAGCAGCCACTGACATTCCCCAAACATCTCACTTGGGAGAACTAGCTCATCTTATCTCTGGGTATACAGTGTTAAGTGATATTTGAAAGCTGCATTTGAAAGTGGCTGTTGAACATTATCAACAGCAAGTGCGAATAACACAAGAAGATACCTTTCTGAAGAACAGGAAACAGCTGATTTGTTTTGATCACCCTAACGTGCTGCTGAACAGTTTTATCACCCATTTCAATGAACTCTTTCAAGTTTGTGACAATAACCACACAGCTGTATGAATCTACTGAAAACATGTGTTATAGAGGAACAATGTGAGAAGACGCCCTTTTTGAGTTCTTCGTACAATGCTGAACATTACACTCTGTACTCATCTGTGTCTAAAACCTGTGTGAGTGACATATTAATGCTACTGAAATCAAAGGCAAAACTCCTGCTGATGTCACTGGGTCAGGGTGCAAGCAGTTCTGATCATGTTACAAAGAGCCACAGGAATGTTCCCTATTCTGAACCTTCTGATAGAAATAGCGAAGTGCAGTGGAAAGGGAACAAATGGAGAATTCTATCCAAAAGCAGCATAGCAGCCAGTGTCTTTGTAATCAGAGGGACCACAGAAAACCTAGAAGACAGGATGTCAGCTGCTTACTTTGGGAAAAATATGAGCTCAGAGTTATTAAAGTCTGTTTATGACTCAGCATAACCTTCCTGTGTCAGCCTAACTAGCAACAGAAAGTTAGACTGAAGTGGGCCATCTAAGGTTGTTATTTGGTTTGTGCTAGCCTAGTTAGAAGAAACAGAACTGTAGGGCACCACTCTGATGCTCTTCAGACAACTGGTATGCTTCAGAGCATCTGCCTAAATGCTGAGGACAAGACAACGCTTCCCTAACTTCAGATGCTTGGGCGAGCTAGTTATCCAGTCTCCGTATGCTCCATGGAGGGGAGAATGCAGCAGTGGGATGTGACTCGTGGTCAGGTGTGTACCCCAGGATAAGCTAAGCTGTACTTCCATGTGCCTGACTATAAAGTGCTTCAGGCAGTTATCTCTGATGCAGTTGCCTGCTCAGTAGGCATCTAAAGGTTAATGAGAACCAATTATACCCTTAAGACTGACTCAGATCCATTTCTAAATGCTTACTGTGATCTAGTATTTCTGTTTTACACTGAATTTTGATGATTAGACCAATATATTACAATAGTGTGAGCGCGTTGCACATTAACTTTGGAAACAGTCTGAAATACAACATAAATCTTGTGTATTTTTGTATTATTGTAGTTTTCTCACTCTGCTTTGCTTTGAATAAAGCAGGAACTAATGTGACTTATAATATTTCGGTTTCCACTTACATTGTTGTAATACTCTAAATACTTCCAAGATTAGTATAGTAAGGAGGCTTATACTGAGGATTACCATCCCAGGAATTGCACTGCATGATTGGATATTAATCACCACTACTTAGTGATATCTTAAGATCCTTCTAAAGCAATTCTTTCCTACAACCCAGCTTGCTGACATCTTTTAATTTAGTAACGATAGATGTTCTGTTGCATTATTCAGATGATTAATGAAGATCCCCAACAGTACTGAGCAGACCAGCGTGGAACCCTGTTAATACACAGCAGTAAAGTGACTATTATTTTGGCACCTTTTGTAGCTTTTAACCTTGGTTTCCTAGCATCCTTACAAAAATGCTACATGAGATCATGCCAGAATCTTTATAATTTATTAATTCTACTGCCTTTCCATTACTCACAGGACATATGATTCTGCCAAAGATGCACATTACTTTGGTTAGATGTGACTTATTCATCAGGAAACTGTTGTAGCTACCATTTATTTTTTGTGCTATCTTTGCACTTCTGTATTTTCTTTATTCTAGTACTTCTTTAGCAATTGATGTTAACTGAAAGTTCCTCAGATGTTTACTTCCACCCTTTTGGAAGTTATGTGTGACTTATGTTTTTTTTTTTCCTAGTAATTTGCTATTTTGTTTTCTCCTGAGGACCTACAGATATTAATGTAATTGTTCTGAGAATGCTTCATCCAGGTCTTCAAGTATTTTTACATTAAATTCATTCAAATTTGGAACTTAAAGAATATTTGATCAAACTAAATGATTTCTTCTCTTTTTGTTATGCTTAATTCCTATGCTATTAATATAATCTCAACTAAAAGTGGGTGATTATCATAGTTAATGTCTTTTTTTCCTTACACTTTACTAAAGTTGTTTTCCTTTCCAGCGCCATATGTCAGTATCTTTCTGTCTTGAGTAACAGCCCCATATTATAAATCTTTTTGTTATTAAAAGTAAAGTTTTTGTTAGCTTTGGCACCTTCTGTTATTTGCATCATATTTTGTGTCTTGGTTTTTTTTCCTCATATATTTGTCCTTCTTGTTTCTTATTTATTCATATTGATCAAGTTGGGTTTTTTTACTTTTCCTGTGCTTCCTTTTCATGTTTGATGTCAGTAAGTCACAGTAGTTTGGTGTCTTTATGTTGGCTGTTCTGTTTCACTATTCTTCCTTTTTTCCCCTCCTAAACACTGTGAATTTAAACGTTTCATACTTGCTCTCACCCAGTTTACTTTCCCAGTCAGTTTTCCTCCCTTGACCAGAAGCAAATCTGCAAGAGTTGCAGATTTGGTGATTTCTTCCCATTTCAATATTCAACAAATCCAGAACTTCTTGGGCACTTAACTCTATTCCTTTTCCAACCAGTTAAAAAACTTCTAATTTCTACCAAATCTGGTGATTTGCTCATCAGAAATCTGCTATTGGTTTCCTTCTGTAACCATCAGCCCAGACTTGAATGCAGTTTATACACCCTTGACTTACTGGAAAATAAAATCTCCCATGTTCCTCCTTGTGCTTGTCCTGAACTCACTGGAGAAATACAGATGAAAAGTAACAGCGCAAACAACTTCTCTCAGGCAAAAATAATAAACTGTGAATACAGAAAGGGGAAATGATGGTATAGTGGTGGGGCAGATGTGCTGGGGAAACCATGGCAATAGTAGTCTTCCCCATGACATCTTTGCCAAAGGGTTTCCCAGAAGCATGGAATCTTAATTTCAGGTTTGACATAAACCCATGGGTCAACATGCTGGCACCCACTTCCTTGAACTTCAGGTTTTCACAGAAATCATGTTTGATCAAACCCAAAGCATTTGTCATTCACTCTGAAATAACTTTTGTGCTTATAGTGACTGACATGGTTGAGTTAGCAACTAGTCCAGCACATCTTGAATTATCAGTTAAAAATCTGTTATGTTCTTGTGTATTCCAAATAGCAGAACCTGAGAAAGAAGGTTAAAACTGAGAAGGAAAGAACTAGCATATGGGAGCCCTGTCTCATGTAAAACACAGAATTGCCATGACAATGGCAATTGTATTAGTTTGTATAACTTTGCTCCTCTCTCAGAACACTTTTTCACAGACCTTAATGGTCTAGAAATCAATGGAATTACTCTGAAAATTAACTGTAAATCTTACCAAGTATCGCAGAACGTAGGTTTTTATATTAAATGTATTTCAGAAGAAGTGGAAATTTTTGAGTGGATGAGAGCCTTAGGATTGATAATATTTACATAGTATCTTAATACATATTTAAAATATTTAAATAGAGTTTGGATGAGGCACATATATAATATTATAAAAAATTTAAGTAAAGTCAGAATCAGAAAAAACAGTTGAATAAACATTTATCAGTTTTAACTATGTTCTTGCAATACAAATGTCACTTATTTTAGAGATATCCACCAGTACCACAATACTGTCTCATGATCCTGTACTCCTAAATATGATGTGAAGGCTTGGCCTTCAAAAACCACAGAGGCTCATCTTGCCTCTATTCTTGCCTGAGTAGTCATTTATATCTTTGTAATTTTATAGGGCAGAGAAGATAAGGGCACAGGGAACAGTGAATAAGTATAGACTGTGTGGAAGTCATCTATAAATTCTAGCATGAAAATAAAATCTAGAACTCTGGGTTGTTTTTTTTTTTTTAACTGTTATTTAATCGGTGGTTTAATGTTGACAAGCCATGCCAATCCATTTGACAACTTTTCAATGTGGATAGCGGCTGTTTTTTGCACGACAACTTCAAATTATTTACTTATTTTTTATCACCACCTATCATTGAGATGCTACTTTGTATCTCTGTTCTTTAGATAAACTATATATTTATACATTTTCCATAGCAAAAATATGCATATCAATTAACAGAATAATTTAGCATTGTCTAGTTCACAATCTGAATATGTCTCTGAAGAATCCCAAGTCTCATGTTCTTCGCTTTGAGAACAATCGCAGATACATTGTATTTTCTCATTTCTCCACGACCTCCTTCCATACTGTACATCTGTGCCATATAGAATAGAAATTGTGCAAGAACCTTATCAGCAGAATCTATAAATCAGAGGAGTATTTAGAAGCTGAGGGAAGAGGGTCTAAAAGTAGTATGGTTACTGTCTTACAGCAAATCAAGAAAGGCCTAAGCCATAGTTCATAGGCATCAATGTTGTGTGGAATAGAGAGCTTTCAGGTTATGTTTGCCTGCTACATGCAGGTGAGATCTGTGAGGGCACTAATGGGCCTTAATAGCCCAACCCTTAATAGAATTGCAATCTTATTAGCATACTTGGAGATGGCAACCATGCTAATCCTTCTGCAAACTGAAGCAAGGAAACACCAAACTTCTGAATCCCATTGCAGGAGAGGCATGAATGATGAGCAAGAGAGCTGGTGCTAGCAAGGCTGCTGTACAGCCCTGACTCACACCTAGGCCTGCAGTTACTGTGCCAGGGCTTCAGATCAGAGGCTGCAGTGCACGTAGTGTTTAGATACTGGGTGGAGAGCAGAGAAAGCAAAAATGGGTTGCAATATGGGGTCCAGTTGCTTGCAGTTTTGCCTTAGTCCCATTTTATGAGATATAAAATTTCACCCTCAGAATCACAATTCTGCAGTAAGTAGATGTGGTTTTAAGCATTTCAGTTGCAGCACCTCTCTGAGACATGTTGTTACTTTTTGTCTGTGAATAGCTTTATAATTTTCTGTTTGTTTTCAAAGGCTATGTTATACAGTTATTCAAGGAAGCATTCCTTCTGTCTGTGTTAATGAAGACTACTACAAGTGATCTTTAAATTGTCTTCTGTCATTGCAGTTTCAGAGAAGCTAGTGTTGCCCGATACACGAA
>VXBZ01007843.1:117121-136003 GCA_013399135.1 Heliornis fulica | reverse complement strand
GGCCATGGCACCTCTGGCAGGTGAATCCCCCACCAGCACCAAAAGCCATACCAGGCCCCATGCTACCACCCTCAAAAGCTCCAAGAGTTGGCCTGGTGGTTTTAGGACGCATGGCTCCACCCCAGCACCCCAGACAGGAGTACCACTGGCCCCACAGAACCCAGCTCTGCCCACCTGGTGCACGCACCACAATGTCACTTTTATTGAGTTGAGGTCCCTCCGTTCTCGTCACATAGAAAATACATTTTAAAAGGCCAGCACCTGTGAACAGGGAAGAGAACCGGCCACAGCACCTCCATACCCCCTACTCTTGGCTTCCCTGCCAGGGCAAGAGAGTCCAGCCGCATCCTGGGTGACAACTAGAGATGAGGAACACCACAGCTGCCTCCACTTTGGCCATGGGACCTCCTCATGACAGGCATGCCTTTGGGAAAGCAAGAGCCACAAAAGCCACCAGGTACCAAACCCCTCTCTGTCATGATGGGGACAGGCACTGAAAGGCATCTTGACCTTGGCATCTGCTAAGCCTTGAGCATCTCAGTCCTTGCTGGGCTCCCCAGGAGGTGGCTCTTTTCTTCTGGCACCCAGGAGGTGTTGGGGTGCTCATCTTGACACCAAGGGCTTCCCTAAACCCCAGCATTGGCTCTGAGGCAGGAGCTGGGTGAAAGGGCTTGGAGGCAGCTGGTGTTGAATGTGGGGTTTGCTGGAGCCTGGCTTTGTCAGAAGTTGAGGCTTGAGGTACCTCAGGGGAGGGGGGAGGAACAAGGGTCCCTCCAACATTCACACTGTGCTTGGGGCTTCTCTCTCCTCCCCCATCTATGTCTCCTAGTCTCACCCTGAGGAGTGGCAGAGGTCCCTGTTTACATGCAGCAAGCGTAGGTTGGGAAGGATTAAACACAACTGCACATTGGGCAGCATCCACCTCGTGTCCTCCCACCCACCGCTGCTGGCTGCAGAGGGAGAGAGCCACAGAGAGAAGCTTGGTTGCACGACCTGGTTCACCTTCCCACCATGACAGCCTGTGCTGCTTCCAGAAGATGCAGGAGGAGCAAAGCCAGACTTTGCACAAAGCCAGGCTGGTTCCTCATCACAGATGCAGCAATAGAGATATGTTAATTTCTCCCTCTCACAGGGTTTTAGAAACCATACAAGGCAACTAAAAAGACTGAAGGAGAGTGGTTTGCTCTTGAGGTTCAATTCCCCAAGCAAATCTGAAGCTGGGAGGACTGTTTGACCCAGCAAAAGCAGAAAGAAAACTGTCACCCAGACAGGGAACAGAGGGACATCCCAGAGCAACACCAGCTAGAGAGAATGTAAACAACAAAGGGAACAATATAAAACAGATTAATACTGACTGCTTTTCCCCAAAGCACCCATTAAAACCTACATCCAGCCTGGTTCCACTCCCTGGACAACTCCTGGAAGAACAGGATCATAAATTTGGAGATGAGCCTTGCTCTAGTGTGGTATCTTCAGTAGATCAATGCAGCCACAGCACCTTCTCTAGCGAGAGAGCAACTCCACGCAGAAGAAACACTGCATCCTCATCCTCCAAAATACCCCAGGCTGAAAGCAACGCTCCCACTTTGTAACAGAAAGTGCAGCTCAGATAGAGGGAGATATAAGAGTCAGGGCTGGAGACCAGCAAGATGAGCCATGGGAAAGCAGAGTTCAAACCAAACACCAACACAGAAGGGGACTACGGGGATGTGGCTCTGTCTGATAAACGCAACTCCTAGTTCCCTTTATGCAAAATGCATGGTCTCCCTCCAATGCTGAGAGAAGAAGGGGTTTAAGCTGTGGAGAGGAGTTCCACGGCACAGGGGTGAGAGCAGCATGCCTTCGTGAACCCCAACAGCAACCCCTTGTGGTATCTAAGGTAGTGATGTGTACCCCGGAGGGGCAAAGAGGGCTCGTCCTGGACTACAGGTCCCCTTGTAGTGATGCTGTGGCTTCTCTGGGGAGTCAGGGCTGAGGAGACAAACCTGACTGCCTGGTGCGTTAAGACAAGAAACAAATCACTGCAGGGCTCTTGCAGCTGAGATCACGATGCTCCCCTTGGATCTTCCCAACATGCCGAGGTTTTCTCCCCACTTCCCTTTGGTCCTAGGGGAAATCTGCATCCCCACACAGCAGCAGCGCCGTCCAGCCTGGAGGAGTCAGGCTGTGAGATCCACGAAGATGGCATTGGCAGTGGTCTGTCCAAAGATGAAGGCTCCAAGGGTGACCATGAAGACCCCGTAGCTGACCATGGCCCACCAGCTGTGGATACAGGACAGGGTATGTTTAGAGGGGACCTTCATGCCAACATCCGCAGGGGAAGCGAGGTGAGAGGAAGTACATTTCTGTTACCTGATTGCCCTGGTTTCTTGTATCTCAGAGAGCTTGGCTTGAATCAGGCAAAGCCCTGAAAAGGAGAGGGGGCAATTTAAACCCAGATACCACCCGAGCAGACATGACAGAAGCCATCGAGCTGCACTCCCCATTGTGAAGCAGAGACTCCAGTCAAAATAGTGGGGCTGCTGACCAGCCTACGGTCCTTCTCTGAGGTCCTCTTGGTTCCCATGTCTTCATCCTGCCCCCTCCCTCTGAGACACAAGGCTAAGAGACCTCCACCAGCACCCGAGTATCCCGGGATGCCCCACCTGGGAAGACGAAGATGAAGCAGGCAGCCAAGCCCCCGATGACAGAGATGACTTTGCCGATGTCAGGGATGAAGAGAGCCAGGAGGAGGGTCAGGAGGAACCAGCTGATGGTCTGAAGCAGGCGCCTCCTCCGCTCCCGAACCACATCCTCCTCCACTGTCACCCCGGTGTAGCGGAGCCACAGACCCTCCAAGACAGCCCTGTGGGGCAAAGACCCAGGGCAGGGGAGGTTTCCCTGCACTGCCCCTGTTGCCCACACCAGCTCCTGCCTCCTCCCAGCACTCACCGGCCGCAGAAGTGCAGGATGGGGTAGGATGTCAGCACGCAGAGGATGATGAAGGCCCGGGCGAGAGCAACCGGGATGTCATTGGAAGGGTAGGACAGCAAGACATCCTGTTCCACACCGGCCCCGAAGGTCAGGAAGCCGCAGACGCCTGTTGGAAAGGGAGGGATGAGGACAAGCCTCCTGCACATGTGTTTGAGGGACCAGACTTGGATGGATATGACACAGGGGATTGAATGGATTCCCCTCCCTTCCTGCTCCATCCCTCAGCTGACCTGCCCCCTAGAAACTCACAGTCCCCCTGAGGACTGTGCTACCAGCATCCCTATGCTCACCAGTGCCTGTGTAGACGAAGAGAGCAATCACCATGGCCGCTGTCACCACTGCCCCCCAGGTCTTCACCTCTGGCTGCTTCATGCTGTTAAAGACGGGCACGCTGCTCACATGGCACTGCCAGGGACATGGAGAGAGAGCAGTGACACGCGATGAGCTGAGCCAGAGCCACGGGGAGCCGTGTGGGATCTCGCGTGCGATATCATGATCCCCCAGGTTTGTCGCTGGAGAAGAAAAGCGGGGGGACAGGCTGCCCTGGACTTCCCAGCCAGGAGAAAACAGATGTGTCTCCATCCAGGGCCATTGAGATGTTAAACTGGCTTCAGCCCCCTCACAAAGGTAGGCATGCAGGGAGGGTTTTGGCTGGACACCCAGAGGAGCATCTCTGGGCCATGCCAGTCCCCCGACCTGTGTGGCTGCAGGGTAAGAAAGGGAGTGCCAGGCTTACCTGGAACCCGAAGCAGATGGTGGGCATGGCATTGAAGACGGCTGTCCAGGTGGAGGGGCTGCCAGGAGAGAAACACCCACCAGTCAGACCAAGTATTGGGAAAATATCCCCAGAATCTACTTGGGCGGTGCCCAAAACTGGTCTACATGTTGCTCTACCCTAAAATTTTCACTTCCCCATATAGGGTGCGGAAAAGTCCCCACTCTGCAAGGCAAGGAACAAGCCACAGGGCCTGTGCTGGCCAAGGGAACAACCAAAATCATCCTGAAACAGAGACGGCCCTTGCTGCTGGGTAAGTACAAGCACTGCCTGAAGAACTACAGCCCTGGTTGTATCGGAACTAAGTCAACGGTGCTCCTCAAAACCTGTGATGAAGCCATGGGCACCTCCAGGAGGTCTTTTTCCACTCATCCACCACCCTCTCCTCCGAGACACATGGAGATGCAGCCACTCGTGAGCTCCTGGCAGTGGCACGCAGCATGCCCAGGACCAGAGATGGGACTGGTGAGGGATTTGTCCCCAGCCTTTGCAGCCCTTGGTCCCGCGTGTCTCCGCCTGATGGTCACAGTTGACATCCAGCCTCTTGCACTCACCTCGTGGGGATCTCCACAGGCACGAGCTCCTTGTCAGGCCAGATGTACTTGATGATGATGACTGCCGTGACATACCAGGTGCCAATCACGCTGAGGGAGCTGCAGGACAGGACAGGAGACTGTCAGCGTGCGGCCGCCGTGCACACCCTGCACTGCTGCATGGCACAATGCAGCTGAAAGCCGCCGTCCCCACTGCCTCCGGCAAGGAGAAGGGATGGACACAAGCCCTGGAGTACACAAGCCCTGGACGCTGTGGCTGCTCAGCAGCTCCTCTGCTTCCCAGATGGGGAAACTGAGGCATGGCAAGACAGAGGAGGAGATATCCAATCTCTCAGGAGTGAGAACCACAGCGTTTCCACCCCTCGTCACCTGGGACCATGCTTACCTGGGTACCCGCTGGTCCACCCAGCTCCCAACCGCAGAGGACCTCTCCCCACCCACCTGGCATATTTCTGGAAGCCGATCTCCTTGGGGATGGAGAGGGGCAGGATGAGGAGGAAGGCGGTGATGCTGATGGTGAACTTGCGGTCTGTGTACCAGTGACTGCTCCCGGCTTCCTCGGGTTCTGTCACCAGAGCAGCAATGACTGTGGGGAAAACAGGGCGGTCAGGTTGTCCCCTTCCATCCAGCAACTGGTTATTTATTCCCCACCATGGGACACGCTTACTCTTGTCCTCCTGGTCTCCGATGATGATGAGGAAAGCAATGCAGGTGCCGAAGGTGTAGACAGCGATGGCCACCTCGCACAGCACGCCCGGCACCTTCCCGCAGACGGCCCACACGACCTCCTGGTAGGTCCGCTCGTTGCTGGCTTGCGAGCAGTATGCCAGGATGACCAAGCCTCCGATGATGAAGATCAGCATGCACTGGGGAGGGGAAGAGACATGGAGGGGATGCTGAGGCAACTGTGTGACAGGGTCCCCAAAGCAGCTGCTCCTGAACACACAAAGCGCCTTTGGGGCACCCCACCCCACAAGGCTTTGTCCTATGAGCTAGGTCCTTTGTGAGCCCCTTCAGGGTCTCCACATGTCCACCCCATGTCCCCTCCCAGGGTGTGACAAGGGACCCATCTTACCATCTGCAGTGTGATGCCTGAGGCCACGCCACCAGCCATGCTGAAGGCAGCAGGGAAGTTGAGCAGCCCAGCTCCAAGGGCAGCATTGACCACGATGAAGACTGCTCCCAGAGCAGACGTGGCCCCCAGACCATTCCCTTGGCTCTCTCCACTCTTTGGCACCGTCTCCACGCTGGGGCTCTGAAGCAGCCTGGCCCGTTCCCCAGCATCGGCGCTCCACTCCCAATCCTTGTAGTCACTGTTGATGCTCCCAGTGCCCTGAGCCATCGTCCCTCTGGGGGTGGCACACGCCACTGTCCACGTCCCACTAGCGCTCCTTCACTGGGCTTGGCCAGCTGCCTTCAAGAGGGTCCTCAGCCAGCGCTTGTTCCATCAGGCAGGGAGGGTGGCAGCATGGGGGTCTGGCACTTTAGTGCTCCTGGAAGGGTATGAGGGAGAGCACAGTGGGTATTAATTAAGATATGTTAATAAGGGACAACCTGGGCATCAGATGGGGCCACAGAGGAAATGAGTTCGCTGGGTCTCAGCTCACAGGTCACAGCATGCAGGTGTCCTCATGCCAGCAGAGGTGGCAGGAAAACTTGCCTCTTGTCCCCTGAGTCCAGGGTGAGGACACTGCTGACATCAGACAGGGGACTGAGCCCCGGAACTGCCACCCCCTGGCAGGACTCGCCTCTCTGCGGGCACGAGACCCAGCGTCACGGCTCGCTTCCTGATTTCCAACCCAAATTCCTGCAAGCTCCACAAAAGCCACTGCACACGTGCTCCTGGGTAAAGGTCATGGCTGGGCTCAACGGGAGCCACCCAGGCACGCAGCAAAAACACCGTGTCAGGAAAAGCAGGACCCCTGCCACACACCCCGGGGGTGTCCACCAGCATGAGATGTCTCAGAAGCTTTTGGACATGGTGTTTCCAGCACCACAGCCCTTGGGCGCTGGACAGCCCAGATCTTATCCCCGTGCCTACAAGCTGATGGAGATCAACCCTCACAACCTGGCAGGAGCCTACAGAGGGAAATGGCTTCTCAAGAAATCTTTTCTCCCTAAACGCTGTCTCCAGAGACCCTTCTTGACCAGCCCTTCGCTTCCAGGCTATCTAAACCCCATGTTGGTGCTCCAAATCCTCGCTGAAGGTTTCTGGGGAAAAAGTCTATGGGTCTGCAGAAGGGGAAGGGCAGCCCTGTCCCTTGTGGGTAGGAGCTTTGTCCCCTATAGGGGTGGGAGCCCTAACACCTATGAGTAGGAGCCCTGTCCCCCGTGGGGATAGGCACCCTGTCTCCATGGGTTCAAGCCCTGATCCCCGTGGGTCAGAGCCCTGCCCCGGTGGGGGTGGGAGTCCTGTCCCTGTGGCTAGGCACACTGCCTTCCATGGGTTCGAGCCCTAATCGCGTGGGTTGGAGCCCTGTCCCCACGGGTCGGAGCCCTGATGCCAGTGGGTCGGAGCCCTGTTCCCGTTGGTCAAAGCCCTGATGCCAGTGGGTCGGAGCCCTGTTCCCGTGGGTCAGAGCCCTGATGCCAGTAGGTCGGAGCCCTGACCGCGTGGGTTGACACCCTGACCCCGGGGCTGGGGGAGCCGAGGGGCCCCAGGCCCTGCTGCCGGCCGAAGCCCCCGCCCAGGGAGGACGCCGCGGGGTGTCCTTCCAGCCCAGCCAAACCCACCATGGCGGCGCCGACCGGAGACCCCGAGCACAAACGCTTCTCGGAGGGGGTGATACGCCCGCCCCACGGCCCCGCGTTGGCCCCGCTCCGAGAGCAGCGAGAGGCCCGGGGCTGCTGCCCGTCCCCCTCGCCTTGGCGGGGGGGCATTACCCGCACCCCCCCCACACACACTTCCCCCCCCGGGTACCCCTGTGCCCCGGCCCCACTCACCGGCCGCTGGTATCCCGCTCTGCTCCAGCTCCGCCTGGGCTCGGCGGCGGCGCGGCACCGGCACCGCCCTGCCCGCTGCACGCCGGGGGTTGTAGTCCGTCCCCGGCCCGGGAAGCGATGCCCACGGCCGGAGATGAGCGGCTCCCACCGGCTCCAGGACCCCACCCCCACCCACCCGGGAGCCGAACCCNTACAGGGAATAGGCTCGCTGCGACAAGGAGAGAGCGCCGGAGCCACTGCCCGCGGCCCGAGGACCCGCAGCATGGCAGGGAAGCACCGGCACGGAAAGAGGCTCATGGCACTAACCCGGAGCGAGCAGCCGTCATGGGCACGGGGCCACAGAAACAGCCATCGCCAGAGTCCCAACCGACTGGTGGCTCCAGCTCCACCGTGGCCCACAAACGGGGTCACAGCAGGCAGCGAACGGACCTGTCGGGGCTCAGGGTGGCAATGAGATGGGAACTGCTCGATGCCCAAAAGGGGCAAGGTGCCAGCAGATGGAGAAAGCTCAGGTGGACACAAAGGAAAGCCCTCCATCCAGGAGGAAAGCTTTGAGAGAACCTCAGCCCTGCTCCAGGAGCTGGGCACAGGGTCAATGCCCTCTGGGAACTCACTCCAACACCTCCACTCAACCCCAGGGCTCCCCTTCCAGCTCTCCGACCCCCACTTGGTCAGCCTCAGCCCACACCCCCCATACTCTGGGGGCACACAGGTGGGAAGTGCCCGTCTCTGTGGGATGAAGTTTGGGTCTCACTGGCCATACAAGACACTACCCACACCTCCCCATACTGGCACATCCCTGATGGGCAGCATTTGGTGCAGGAAGGGGCAGGGTCCATCTGTGAAACGACAGGACAGCCCCAGCCCCACACAGCAGTGTGCCAGTTTATTTGGATTAAAAACCAGAGTTGTGTTGAGTCACAGGCCCCGGGGACACACAGGGGAAAAGGTGTCAGCCCTCTGACTTTCCCCTCTTGCTTTCTGCCCTCACCAGAAATTGTCTAACACCCCACACCCCCCATGAGGGCAGACATGGCCAGGCCAAACTCTTGGCTCACAGGTTTGGGCCTGCTGTGCAAGAAGCGCTGCTGGTGTGGGAATGGGGATGGGGAGAGGCAGAGACCAACAGCGACCATTTTCCAGAAGAGATTCTTATTGGTAGGGGAGAAGGGGTGGTGAGAAACTCTTTCATCTTGGCATGGGAGTGAAGTCAGAACCAGGCAGGGTTAGAGGAGAGACACCGGTCTGCCCATCAACACCACTGTGAATTACACCTCAGAGGACATTCCCAAATGGAAAAAGCAAAGCCAACGATGGAGCGGATTATAGCAGCGACAAGTCCTCAGAGGGCAGCTGCGGTGCTGCCCGTCCCCGAGCTTGGATGATGGAGCGCACTGGCAGCAGTGACTAACTGTCGAGGTGTCTGGGCCACCCCAGAGCAGCCCTCCCACCTCAGCCCATCCAGCTCCCAGCAGTCTCCCCAAGCCTTCTCCTGGAGGAATGAGCATGGGGAAGAAGCCTTTGGTGCCTACGCCATAGGATGGCAGCGCTAAGCATTGGCTTCCTCCGGTACAGATGGGTGCTGGGGCTGACAGAGAAAGGATGGACAGCAGGGGACAGGGGCTGTGATGAGCAGCAGCCAGCAACGACGTCACTGCTTCACAATGCAGGGTGGTTTTAACTAGGCTTCTACAACAACTCATCTACAAGATACATTCAGCAGCGGCGTCAAGTGCTGTGGCTGGTGAGATTCTGCTTGTTTCCTTTCCCTTCCCATCTTCGACCAGTGGAGAAGGGAAGGCCACCAGCTCCAGGGCACACCTCTGTCTTTACTTTGTGACTTGATGGATAGCGTGAGCCAGGTAACCTACGTTGCCTGACGTAACTCCCGCAACGGAGATTCGTCCGTCCTTTGTCATATAGATGGAGAATTCTTTGGTCAGCCGCTCCACCTGGGGAGAAAGAGCAGAAGTCAAAGCAAAGCCCAACCTCGACTTCCTTAGCCGAGTGAGACTTTACCCAGCTTGTCAGAATGGAGAGCAAACCATAAGGCAGCAGACAGCATCCCACTACACCACCCTGCAAACCAAGAGATGCTGCTCGGCTCTTGGACAGCACTCAAAACACCGCAGATGCTCAGCCAGGAGTCGCCTCACTCAAGCTGACCTTCAGGGTCATCTCAGAGCGGCACCAAGTGGCTGCTTCCTTTGAGAGAGAAGCAGGCTACATCTGCTTTCAACCTCCACAAGCACAGTGGGGAGCAGAGCAAGGCATGGGTCTCCATGATGCTCCAGTGCTGCAGGCCTGGAGGATGTATCTCCTGGAGGATGTATCTCCTGGAGGAACATCTGCCCATGAGGGTTCATCTTGGCACCTGCACTCAAGACCTTACTGACAAGGACCACAAACGACACCCTGAGATCACAGGAACTGTGTTTACCTGCTCAGGCTTCAGCCCAGTGAAGCAGAACATGCCGATCTGGTCAGTGATGTGCTGCCAGTTGTGAGAAGATCCCTCTTTCTTGAGGTTGGACACCAGCTGAGTCCGCATGCTTATGATCCTGTCTGCCATGCCCTTCACCTCCACGAGCCTGAAAAGCCAACCCAGGAACCACTGGCTGGGACACACCAACAATGCCCCCTCCCCCACCTAGAAGGGCATCATACCCCAAAAAACAAAGGGGGATGCAAAGACCAGAATGTGAAGCTGGGGAGCTGCTCCTTCCTCCTGGTTCTTGAAGGTAACTGCTCTTGGTTTAT
Source organism: Heliornis fulica (assembly GCA_013399135.1). Lineage (NCBI taxonomy): Eukaryota > Metazoa > Chordata > Aves > Gruiformes > Heliornithidae > Heliornis > Heliornis fulica. The sequence goes on along the minus strand of VXBZ01007843.1, from coordinate 125,998 downwards.
TGCATAGCTGTTGGACACTACTACCAGAGCATCAGCATTTCTCACTTCCGAAAGCCACGTCTGAGTAGGCAGCCTCATGGCTGTGCTGCCCAAACCCAGATAGTATCCACAGATTAACCAAGCACGTGGGGGTATGTCCCAGCGCAGGCAGACACACTGCTCTGAGGCAGCACAGCTAGGAGACATCTCTGCTGGGCCCTGGACTGGGCACAAGCATCAGGCAGGCAAAGGCTCCCAGCAGGACCATGGCACACTGACAGCCTTTGTTCTGCCAGGCCAGCTGACGCTTGCCTGGGACCTGATGCCAGGGCTCAGGGAGTATCACCAGCTGACACTGTGAAGCTGGCTTAGGGCATGAGAGTGACATTCCTGCCTCTTATTCCCAGGGGGCTTACGCTTCTACTTCCCCAACATGAGACATACTATGTGTCTACAAGGCCTTAGTCTGTCTTAGTACTCCTTGACTAAGCAACTCCTGCAGTCTCCACCCTGCAGGATCTTTAACTCCTCCTTTACACTGTTTTCTGACCTGGTAATAAGGGGAAACCTGTTTGTGTCAGGCTGGGCTGACCCTGGGGATTTCTCCAGAGAAAAGGGGTGGCATGTGGCTCTGATTGTACCCCTGAAGTTGCAGACACCTCACGTTTCGCCATCAGGAGCATTGGGGGGGTCCCTCTTACCATTCCTTGCGAAGGTCGGGGCTGTTGAGGATGATAGAGGCGATGCGAGCTCCGTTCAGGGGGGGGTTGGAGTACATGGGGCGGATGAGGATCTTGAGCTGTGATTCAACCCTCTTGGCTTCCTCTGCATCACTGCAGATGACGGTGAAGGCCCCCGCACGCTCTCCTGAAAGAGGGAGCAGTCAGGTCCCAGCCTCTGCCCATGGATACCCAGGGCTGGGGCAGGATTCATCCAAACACCACATAGCTTTTACAAAGCCCTGATCTCTAGGAGGTTCTCCACCAGCTCCCAGTGGGTTACCCTCTGCCCATCGGTACCGCAGGATGAGCGTGGGCAGCAGGAAGACGCTGCCTGCCAAACCCCAGAGGCAAGTGGCATCCCTCTGGCAGCCTGGATGTAACAGCCTCCACGCCACCTGCCCTACTCACCGTACAGCCCCATGTTCTTGGCGTAGGACTGTGACAAGACGATGTTGATGCCCTGCTCGATGAAATACCGCACAGCCCAGGCATCCCGGTTGATGTCCCCGCTGGCGAAGCCCTGGTAGGCCATGTCAAAGTACACGAGGAGGTTTCGTTTCTGCCGGTGAAGAGAGGAGAGAACGGTGAAGAGAGGAGAGAACATTGCAGGTGCTGAGCACCCCTCCAGGGAACAGGGCAGCAGGCTGAAGAGAGTTGTGCAGGCAGCGACCTGCCCAACCACAAGTGCTCTGCTCAAGAAGCAGAGTAATTCCCCTTTGTTTGCCACAGGTAAAATAGCCCAGACCCCACAGCTACCCACCGCACGCCAAAACCACATGTAAAGCCCCTCCCAGTGCATTTATGGGCCATGCAGTCTGGCCCAGGAGGCAGAAGTGGATTCAGCAGTTAGAAATTATTTCATTTCAGCCTCTCCTGTGTTACCTGGCTCCAGGAAAATCACCTGGGAACCCCCTGAGTAAGTGCCAGCCCTTCCAGTGCCAGGCCACAGCAGCCACTTGGATACCTTACCAACTCTCAGGATACTACTAAGGCTGAGTATTTCCATGCCAGATTTCACTGCCTACAGCCTGGGGGAGCAGCAGGGAGAAGGACAAAGGAAGAACTTGCTCCTATCTGTTTTCAGCTGAAGCTTGCGAGGAGACACCAAGTATGTCAAAGATCTTCCAGCATTTTTAATACACCAGCACTGGGAACCTCCCTCCAGCTGATCACTGCTTAGTTTTTAAACCCTGCTGCTCTCCTTCCAGGCTTCCCCACACCAGCTAAGTGGGAAGGAGCCAGCACAGAGTCTGACAGTCAGCTAGAAGCTTTGTGGGTGCACTTGTCTGGCTCCTGACCTCAGGATGGGACATTCTGGCTTGGGGAAAGGGAGTGACCTTCAGCACAGTGATGGGCAGGTGCCACCCAGGAAAGACCAGAGATGTGTGTTTTCCCAGGAACGCCACAATTCCCACCCTTCTGCTCACCTTCACCATAGCTGCCAACTCCTTCCATTGCTCCTGTCGGGGATCCACCCCGGTGGGGTTGTGAGCACAAGCATGCAAGAGGATGATGCTCTTTTCTGGAATTTTCTAAGGAAGATGTTACAGAACAGACATTATTAATGATATGTGAGCACTCCCCTCAGCTGCCCAAGATGCAACTCTTGCCCTAGGTGGCTTCGGTGAGCTCAACAAAGCTTCTAGCCTTGATTTGGTGCCTTCAGGCATCCTATTCAGGCTACAGCAAGATGACCACCCATCTCCCCACATCACCTCCCTGCTTCCAAGCAGGAAAGGAGACTCACAGAAATGTCATCCATGGCTCCAGAGAAGTCAAGGCTACATGTCTTGGGGTCGTAGTAGCGGTAAGCCTGAAGCTGCAAACCAGCATCACGGAAAATGGGCGTGTGATTGCCCCAGGATGGTTTGGGTAGATACACATCACGGCTAGACTTGAAGAACCGTTGCTGGTCAAAAGAAAGACAAGAGTATTCAAACAGTTCAAACAGATTCAAGGAGTTAGAAAACCCCAGAGGTTCAGCTCAGGTCAAAAGGTTTCCTCTCCTCCCACCAGCCATGGACTCACCAGAAAGTTGGCTCCGATTCGCAGAGATCCAGTCCCAGAAATCCCCTGCACAGTGACGTACTGCAAGGGAAGGAACAGCCACGTGAGGCCAAGCAGCAGAGGCAAAACAGGGAACAGCCCTGCCACATCGTCAGCACGTGCTGCAGCACACCCAGACAGGGACATGAGGCTGGAGGGGACCACAGGGGCCAGCAACTCCAGCTACAGGGCAGGGACCCCTGGCAGGGTCATACCCTCTCCCCAGGAGGAGGGGGTTTCACCCCAGTCTTTGGATGAAGCACTTATCCTTGAGTATGGCCAGCTTGTGACACAGAGGTGCAAATCCCCCCGCCAGTCCTTCCACTTCTTCTGGGCACCCACAGACCAACCGCGTGTCAGACCACACCCTGCTTCCCAACCCTCTCCTTACCCGGCCGCTCTTGAAAGCCTCACTGTTTTCACCCAGAGCGAGTTCCGCGGATGCCCGGGTGAAATCCGCCAGCCCCCCAATGGGCAAGTACTCCTTGTCCATCTTCTTGGATGCTATCATGGCCTCTGCCTGCAAAGAAAGACATGCATTCAGCAAGGGGTTGCCATGGGAGGAGCAGTGGACAGCTCAAGGTTGCTTCTCTTCACATTTGCTGGCTTCTCTTCACATTTGCTGGTTCAAGAGGGGCAGAATTCACGCTGGGCAGAATTCATGCAGGGCTGATTCACGCTGGGAGTGTTGCTGAACTAGGTGGAGCAGGTTACACAAAAACAACACAGAAGCGCCCCCCCTCTGAACAGAGACGGTGTGAAAACTAGCTCACTGAGCCTTAAGCTTGGCTTCACTCATCTCTGCTTCTTTCAGACAGTCCCAGCTTCAGAAACCTGTCCAAGTCCCTGCCCAACCCAGAGAGTGGGAGCAAGAACAGGCAAGGAGCCGTGCTCAGGAAACACACAGCGAGGGAACATCTGGAGTGCTGTGTGAACCCTATCCGTGTGCCCAGAGTGGCAGGACAGACCCTGGCAGCACTCCCGTCCTACCAAGAGACTCTTCCCATGACACGACCCCAGTTGTGACCTAGCTGCAATTCGTGCCAACACAGAGGGCCAGGGTCAGGGATGGCTCTAAACCCCACGCCATGAAAAAGGTGGAGCCTGCACCCTCCCCTGAGTCAGCATGTGTGTGTCAGCTGCCAGGTGTTTAAAGACCGACCTCTTTCCAGGCACACAGCCCCGGGAGGGCTCTGTAATCCCCCCCCCCTTCAAGGGCAGAGGCCACATCCAGTTCCCCTCTCCAGGCTGAAGCCTGTTACTTATGGCTGAGCAGAATTTCTAGGACTAATCCACTAAGGAAACAATGTCAGCTCTTTCCTCCTGTGTGGGCTGGCGCTCAGCCGACTTGAGAAACACCTTGATGCACAGAGGACGGCTGGGCTGGAGGGCTTCTGGAAATCAGCAACTAATTAGATTTACTCAGACAGGAACAGGACACCTATTCCCAGTTTTATCCCCTACACCTTAACAACCAGCCCTGTTGTTCCTCAAAAGGATTAGAGGAAGAAGTCCAGTTAGAGACAGCCCTTGCTCTGACCAGCAGCCAGCACCAGGCTCACCTTGCGAACACAGTTCAGGACGTACGGCTTCCCGTTGTCATCCCGGTACGCTCCCACACCCAGGTTCATCTTCTTGGAGTTGGTGTCGCGCTTGAAGGCTTCTGTCACCCCCAGGATGGGGTCGGGGGGACCCATCTCCACATGGGACCACCATGAGCTGAAGGAAAGGGGGGAAAAATGGCAGCAGCTAAGAGTTAAGCTTGGGAACTGGGCAGGGTACAGGGACATGCAGGGATAGTGCTGGAGAGAACACCTCAGGGGAAATCTCTTTAATCACAGGAGAAAGTACAAGCAGTGGCAACAGAATTATCTAGGGATGGAAAAACACACCCTACTCTCCTATGCTCTGTGAAATGGCTCTGCCAGTTCACAGAGCATAGGATCACTGAAGATAACCGACTCCCAGTCATTAATGCGTAGAAACAGCACCACTTTCCTTATGCACCAATATGACATGGAAAGGGCTCAGGAACCAGCCTGAGCTCCTCTGGCCATGCACCATCCCCGCAGCCTGCACAGGTCAGTCACCTCCCAGGAACCTCATCCAGACTCAGCAACTGCCAAAGTATGGAACCCGTTCCAAACTCCTGGAAGGTCTCCTGCACATGAAAACTGATCTGCTTTTCCCACCCACCAAAGCTATTTCCCTTCGCACCCCCCTACAAGCTCTGTCTCACTCCAAGAGGGATGTTGTAGCCAAATGCCACTGTCCTAGAAGTCGCTCCCTTCCCAGGGTGGCAAACGACAAGCTCTGATGCGAGGGCCCTTTCCCTTGCCGTCAGGCACGAATCCTCCCTGCCAGGCAGGAATCCTCCCTGCGTCAGGAGGAGCTTTGTACCCCAGTCCCAGCCGCCTCTCCGCAAAGCACCTGCCTCTGCCCTCTTGGCAGGCCATCCTGAAGACGAGAGGCTCTCTGAATGTCAAGGGCAGTACAGACCACGCTATAAAAAGCAACCCGTTACTCTCCTTCCAGCCGCAGCCTCTGCCCAGTCCCACGTCCAGGCCTTGAAGGTCTGCAGACCGTGCAAGAGAAGCTGTGCGGGTGTTTTTTCACCTGCCTTGCAGGGGGTTGTGGCTGTGACAGCCCCCTCCTGAAGTCAGGATTACTGCAGAAGACATTACTGCACGTCGCCCCATGGCCCGGAGCTCATCTCCTCTGGGGCAGGATTCAGTCTTGGATTGCCAAAGAAGCAGCTCCCACAGCAAACAGCTTCCACATACCAGCTTTACAAAACTTTGCAGCCCCGGGGAAGGCTGTCTCACCTCAAGATAAGGAGTTATCCCAACACAGGAATGCTGATCCGGGCCGGATCCTGCCCCAGGGAATCCAGACAGCCTGGAGCCACCCAGACCTCCTGCGGTGAGGGACATCAGCAGGGCAGGCTAAGGAAGCTCTAACACTAATGTGATCAGAACTCACAAAATCATCATCACCCCAACCCTGTCCCGCTTTTGGGTCCATTAACTTAGTTTTGGGACCCAGTTTAGTCGCGACATGAACATACTTTGCACTAGCATGTGCGTGCAGACCGCATCTCTTTGGAGCCCCGAACGTAACTCACCCTTTTCAGACTGAGCTGCTCTTCCCATTAGTACAATACTTCCAAACAAAACCTCTCCTTTTCTCTTGACAGGCTCCATGGAAAAAAGGGCAGCAAACACGTACGGACCTCGGGTAGTTTATAAATGGAAAATGTGCTTAGTGTTTTCTAGACCACTAACAAGTCTTAATTACCTCTTCGGCAAAGTACAGGATCAACTTAGGGAGAAGGATGAGTCAATCTTGCCAACACCATGCACCCTGGCAGTGAGGGACATGGGCTGCAGCCAGCGGGGGGCCGACTTAAGAAGGACACCTCAAAACCCACTGAGGGATCGGTGGGGTGCAGCTCTGCTTCAAGAAAACCTCTCTTACACCTTCCCAGCAAGTGAGGAGGAAGGGAGCACAGGAGTGTGTCCCCCCCGGGTCTAGGATTATTTTGGTATCGCAGTTGCAAGAGCCCAGTAATCTGTTTTGAGGAACTGCTGGGTCTGAGGCGGTGATGGCACCTTCCTTCTGCTGGGCTTCTCCCCAAGCAGCTTAGAAGTGTTTGGGGTATTTAGGTCTCAATCCTGCCAACACTTAAGCAGGTCAGCGGGTGCTAATATACCGCTGCTGCAATTAATGCTGCTCCTGCAGGCACTAACCTAAGCTGCGGCACTCCGAGAGACTGAGGTACTTCTGTTCTGAGCCGGTGTATCGGCTTACATCAGAGAAGGGTCAGTTTAGGGCTGATTTTCCCCTTCTTGGCCTGAATGTTTGGGGTGGAGGACAAGAAAAGACTCCTGAGCTGTTTCAAGGGAGGTGAACTTACAGGGAGACAGGGGAAACAAGTCCAGGCCAAGCTGTCCAAACACATCAGGATACCCAAGAGATCCAGGGGTTAGGGACAAGGGGTCTGAGGCCACGAGTAACAGGAACCACTGTTACTGCAACACTGCTGTCTCTGCACTGTTACTTTTTTTTTTTAGTAATTAAAGAGTGGTGGTCTTGAACAAAGGTCAAAGTTGTAAACCACACATCTTCCTTGCCAAGCTGGAGGTATGTCACTGTGGAAAACGGCACAAAGGCTGGTTTGAGTTGGGGCTGAGCCCGAGGGATACTCGATATATACCAAAGAGAGGCTGTTCTCCAGACTTGAGCATGCGCGGCCTGAGTCAGAGTTTGGAGGCTAAGCAGACCTGGTATTGGAGCTGTCTCTGTACCTGGAAGCCAGGACAGTCCCTGAGACTGTTTAATGCACAACTGCAGGCACCGTGTGATGGGTGGGACAGAGAGAGTGTAAGAAATTGCACCAGGAACTGTAGGAAAAAGCAACACCCTTTGAAAATGTATGTGGACTGTGTGGCCTGAGCTGCAGAGACCCAGGGTCGTGCTCACAGACTAATGCCAAGCCCAGAAAGCACAAGTTTTCCTGTAGGCAAGCAGGCGTTTGCAAATCCAGCCAAGGTTTCCATTGCAGAGAGGCTGGTCTGCGTTCCCTGGGGTACAGCCACATCAAATACCGGATTTCAAAACCTCCCTGAAGCCCCTGCAGTGGTTCTGCAAGCCAGCGCTGGGCGGATGGGCCAAAGGCAGCACTGGCCAGACCCCACAGCTAAAGCAAATATTTACCAAGCCTAATGCCAAGAGGCTGCTCCGGCTACTACAGGCCTCAAGCTTAAAACCTCATTGCCCCAGACAGCTGCGGAGAGCTTCCCACCAAGGGAAGCATTTAAAATAGCCATCTCGTGATGCATTCGAGCAACAGACTAAGTTATCACCTTAATTAGCATTCGTGAGGGATGTGTTTTAACAAGTTCGTATTTCTTCACCTCTGTCCCCATGTCGGACATTCCCAGCTCGTTTGCAACAGCACCACATGAAGGTGCCAAAGATAAGGAACAGAGACTGCTGATCACTGCCTGGCATCCCCTGTGGCAGCGTAAAGGGCTACTCTTCAGGCACAGGTCGGAGGAGGCTGTGCATAAAGGCTCTTTGCATACAGAGGGGATGGTCTCTGTCCCTTTTAGGTGACCTAGATTCAATCTGGTCCAATAGAGTTTGTGGTGTGACAAGCTTGAGGAAAGAAGAGGTATTGCAAGTGGGCTTGTGTACCTTTCCCAGGCCTGTTATAGTCCAAGGGTAGAAAACACGGGTTCTAGGTGCCAGCTCCTCCGTACCTGCCATCTCACCAGGCAGCAAGAGGCTGTGCTGGGCAGAACTAGGTGAATCCATACCCAAGAGCCTTTGTTATCTGCTGGAAGGGAAAAATACCCCCCCAAATCCCCTCCCAGGTACTGCCTTCCTGCACTGTTCTCTCGAGCTCTCCAAGCCCACAGGGGCCAGGAAACAAAGGGCTAAAGAAAGCAGCCAAGCCTTGCCCAGATCCTTCTGCACACTCAGCTTTCCAACCCCTTGCTCACGGCAGTGTTCCCAGACGGAGTCCCTCAGCTCTCAGGTGAGCTGGGGACCAATGCCGGGTCCTTCACAGGGCTTGGGCTGCACCGTTTACCCTTCCACCCATCCTCCGCTGCCGTCAGAAGCAGCAGAGTCTAGCACTGCCAGTGCAGCACTGGTCCTTACTGGTCCTCTTGTGCTCCCATCCCGCTCACGCAAGCAGGCAGCCTCCAGCCACGCTGCACGGTGTGTGTGGGGGGTCCCTGCAGACCCGCTGCACAGCACAGCGTTCCCAGGTGCGCGGGTGCCTCTCGGCCCCGTTACAAGGTATGGGATGGGGACTGGCGCCTCAGCCCCCTCTCACTGGGTAGCGGGTCTCCCTGGTCCTGGTGCACGGTGCCACCCAGTCCCCGGTGCCCAGGGCTCCGTGGGACGCGGCACACGGTGCCCAGGTGCCACCCAGGACCCGGGGAGGGGTGGGGGGGTTGCAGCCGCGTCCCCCCGCGCCCTCCATAGCGGACTCCCAAGGACAGGCAGAGGGGCGCCGGAGCCGGTCGCAGCCAATAGGAGAGCGAGGATGAGCCGCGCGCCCCCCGACTCATCGCGTTCCCCAGCCAATCCGCTCGCCGTCCCCCCGGCAACCCCGTCC
>VXBZ01007843.1:19039-109047 GCA_013399135.1 Heliornis fulica | reverse complement strand
TGGTGCCACTGAGGGACCACACGATGGCTGCAGCAGGGCTGTCACCTGTGATCAGGGCAAGGACACAAAGCTGGGACACCAAGCTCAGCTTTAGGAGGGAAACTCAAGGAGCGCTGGGATGAAGGCTTTGCTATCCCTCCTCGGAGGGACGGGAGCGATGCTCACCCTGGGCAGTGATTCTTTCCACCCCAGCCCCCCCTTGCCACCCGTCTACTCATCAGGGGATCTTCTTTTTACAACTTTTCTCAAATCTGAGGGAAATTTCCAGGCCCAAACAGCTGCCACACTTGGGGTTTGTCACCGGCTCCAGAGCAGCCTGTCCAGGGGAAGTGTTGCCATGGCTACGGGGGGGAGGAATGGGGCGAGGGGAGAAGGAAAATATAATTCAGATTCAGCGAGAAGGCTCCAGCCGATAGAAGTGCTTAATTAAAGATGAGGAGAAGGCAGGAAAGTTCAAACGTGTGCAGAGCAGAGACGCAATCGGTGGCAGGCGGCTGCGGGGTTTAGTGGGGGCTGCCCATCTTGTCTGTGTTTCTGGGCTGAGAGAAAAGGGGGTGTGAGGTGCTTAGCCCAAACCAGGGAGCTCACAGCACCTTTGGGAGGGGGGTTGGGGACTGGGAGGTGGTCCTGAGCCTGGGTTTAACTCCACAGGGAGCTGGGGCAGGGAGATGCTGTGCCAGCATCCTCTGGGGACATCTGCGGAGCAGGGGGACAGTGTCCTGCTCCCTGTTGCATGACGCAGCCTTCAAACACACAGAAGGGGGTCCTGGGTTTTCAGTTCACATTCCTGGGGTCTAGCACAGAGAGGAGCCCCAAAACGAGTTCCTTTCCCCATTACTGGAGCTCAGCGTCCCCCCAGAGCCCGCTGCTTCTCCATCCCACTCCCTCCAGAGCCCCCCCCCCATCCCTGGGGACTGAGGGGCACCTGCTGCCTCTGTGGGGCTGGGCTCAGGGATGTGTCCCTGGGCTGGAGGGGAAGCAGGGACACAGGGGAACATCAGGTCCCCACCACCAGTCCCTCATCTGCTCTGCACAGAGCAGAGCCCCAGCCCACAGCCAGGATGGCTCTGGGTGAACAGCCCAGCACTGTCCCACGGCTCTGGGGCATCAGCCTCTCCATGGATGAAGAGCTGAAGCTGCTCCAAGTTGGCAGCTGGGAGCAGAACCTGGGCCCTGGCAGGCCCCTGAGCCCGCAGGAACACTTTCATTCCAGCACAGGAAATCCTCGCTGTGAAGTCCTAAAGCTTTTTGGAGAAATAACCCAACCCACTACAGCAGAACCCCCTAACTCAGCCAGGGGTGGGGGGCTGGTCAGTAAAGATCTAAGGGAATTCTGGTAACTTGAAGGTGAAGCAAGAGCATCGTCCAGCTTGTCCTTATGACCATGATATCCACTTGTGAGAGTTCAGTGGCAAACAGAAGCCAGGGCTGCGCTGCCATCTACTCATTGCAGCCCTGGACCTTACCAAAAGTGCTAAATGAAAGGCACAGGGCCTTTCCTTCTCGGCAAAACCTATCAAAGAGTTCCTTTCCTGAAACACTGGTCCAGTTATCCCGAGCTCTGAGCCCCAGTGCTCCAGTCCCTGAGCCCCAGGCTGGGTGCAGGGGGCAGTGTAACCAACCCCTTTCTTACTAACCCATGGGACTGGCACTGCAAACAAGAACGCTGCTCTCAGCATCACCGCAGATTTTATTTCCTCCCCCACTCAAACCATCATATTTCCACCTTCTGACACTCAACATCATCAGCAAAAGAATATTAAAGCATCCCCAGACCCTGCTGAAACCACTCATTAATTACATCCCCCCGCCCCCCTCCCAAAGCATAAGCAAGATCCCTTCCCACGCACCCAGGGTATTTCCCCAAATCTCATCATTTACAGGAACAGAAATCGGGGTGTTGGTGCAGGGTTGGAGCCACCCACGACAACCCTGGACAGGAGGAAGCCCAGCCCTGACGGCTGCTGGGGCAATCCAGTGTTTGTGCTTTACAGACAGGTGGGATTTTGCCCAAGGCAATTTTCAGGTGAAGTTTCAAGTGTGGGGAGTGGGTTTCAGGCTCTGTCTGGGGTGGAGGAGAAGAGCCTGCCCCCCCTGAGAGCACCACCAAGCTCCTCTTCATCCTCCTCCTCCTCATCATCTCACTCCTGGCTCAAGAAGTACCAGCACCACAGTGGGCTTTCCAGATGCTCTGCTGCGATCCCAGCCAGAGCTACTGTGGACGTGAAGCACCGTTTCTTGGGTAGGGGACAAAATCTGCTCGTGGGGATGAGTCTGAAAGGGAGCAGGTAGAAGCAGGAGGCTCCTGCTCCACAAACCTGCTCTTCGTATTTCACTGCTCTTGCTGCTGCTGCTTCGCTCCTGCTAGACCAGAGAAGGACACAGCCTGGTGCAAGGAGGAGCTGGAGCCTCTCTCTTAGGTCCCTGAGGTTTCCTGACAGTTGGCCCCACCAAACAGCAAGAGCTGCTGTCTCAGAGGGCTCCTCCAAGTGCCAGGAGCTGCCAAACAAGCAACTCATCCCAGTGGAGTGTGGACAATAAATCCTCCCCTTCCCAAAGTCCCCAGACCAGGCTGGGCAGATGTTTGCCAGCACTGACTACTGGAGAAGAGCTGGGGTTGGTGCATCCACCCCAAGATCCCTTCTACACCTGCAGTGCTACCTTTCCATGGAGGATACCTCATGTGTGTCCTCCCAGAAGCAGCATCTGCACCATGAATGGAGCACAGACACCAGTAACAGTAGCGTGAAGGGCTTCAAGCAAATGCCCATCCAAAAAAAAAAAAAAAGCCCTCAGCAGGTCGCTGTGTCCTCCTGCACCTGGAGCTGGAGAAATGCCACCGAAGGCTGAAGGCTGCGGCGGCGCGAGCACCGCTGGTAAACAACTGCTGGGCTGAGCTGAGGAAGGCAGATCTGGAGCTCTCCATGACCTGTTAGGTGTCTGCAGTTCAGACCAGCGTGTCAGCCAGAAGCATTTAGCCAGGACAGTTACGGACTTTATAGAGAACTCCAACATAAATGAAGGGAAAAAGTTATCTAATAATTACAGTCATTGCTCTACATCCAGCTGCATCCATGGCTCAGCTTCACCCTTGGGAAACAATGAATTACGGGTCATTCTAGTGGGAGTCACCCTTCCTTGACAGACCATCAGGCTGGTTAACAAGAACGTGGTAGTCTCTTCTATGTGTCCTCCACTCATCACAGGGCTCTGTTTCTTCATGTAAGAGGACCAGAAAAAACAGAAGAAAAATACCACACCTGTTCCAAACTATCATTTCCCATCACTAAACCCTACAAACCACCAGTTCTCCAAGATGGGGTGAAACACTGGGTCAGACTCATCTCTCTGTCTTGGGGCACCAAAAGGAAACCGGTCTCCAGTGCGAGTGGTTGGAGCTGCCAATCCCCGAGGCATCCAGGAACTGAATGAACAAGCCAGGCAGAACTGGATCTGGATCCTGTTTCCAGCTTGGTGATGCAGTGAGGAGTCACACCTTGTACAGGAGCTTCCCTTTCACCCCCTGTAGAGTAGGGCGATGGTGATTCAAGGCTGGAAATGAAGCAGAGAGGTGTGGGGGGGTGGATGTTGGGTCGTGCTGTATCATAGCAAATGACTGCTGAGCTCTGTGGCTAGTCAGGAATAGCCCAGGGAGGTCTTCCTGGTGAGACCTTCAGGGTGGTGAGGGAACACGAGCACGGGGACATGGTTTTCAAAGCTGTAAAATCACCTACAATCCACTTCCTCGCTTGCTCCAGGCAGCTCTCACCCTTAGCCCAACCCACATCCTCATCCAAAGCATACAGACTTCTCATGGATCTCCACCAGCTTCAGGTCAGGTCCTACCAAAGCATCCCAGCAGGCACCAAGCTCTGTGACCAGGTCATGGCACAGGGACTCTGTGCAGTGGAGACTGGGGACAGGAGGATACTGCACAGAGAGTACAGCACCACAGGTGAGACACACTCAGCACTTTGCAGCAGAACAAGGGGTGCTGCAACTCATGGTACTGAGGGGATTGCTGCCACATAGGAGTTTGGGAACCTGTCAGGGGTCAGACCCCCGTTTAAGCACCAGAAATCTGTTTTGGTCACTGGATGCTAATGAGGACATCGTTCTGGCAACGTTCAAAACAAACCTCTGCACCCAACCAGTAAAGCACAAAACACAAAAGGTCTATTAAAAAATAAAATCAGGACAGTCGAAGTGGACAGCCCCACCGACACCTCTTCTCCGGCGCTTGCCGGCGCTCGAAGGGCCAAGGGCCAAGGTCATGCAGAGTTTGTGCTCTCACCCAGCTTGGTGAGAAGCTGCGCGACCAACTTCTGCAGGGCTTCAGCCCGCACCACCGAGACGCGCAGCACTTCCTCGTGGTTGGCTTTCTCGTGGCTGCTGTAGCTCATCACGGCTTTGTTGGTGATGAGGGAGATCCCGAGGACCCGGAGGCCGCAGTGCCTGGCTACAATTACTTCTGGGACAGTGCTCATGCCTATGGTGGGAGATGAAAGGACCAGGATGAGTCAGGGTTTACACCAAAACGAGCTCTCTCCAAGGCTTAAACCACAATCCCACNACCACCACCCCAGCTCTCTGGAGCTAAAGGCTCAAGACTTGAACCACAGTTACAACCCTGCTCGGCACAATAAACCCCACGTGGTTCCTGTGTGCTACGTCTCTCCTCAAGGCACATCAGGCTGAGAGACTACGGATCTGCTGTGTCATTGGCTCTTCCCTTCCTCTGCTCAAGAAAACCTATGGCAGAGAGAAACAGCTCTGTGGGGGAGCTGAGCTCCTCTCCTCACACGCGATGAATCTGCAGATATTCATGACAGGCTCCTGTGAGCTGCTTCAGTGACGAGGGAACCGAGGAGGAGGAATTTCGCAGATCCCGATGCCTACCCTCCGTCAAGCGGTTGGGAAGGTATCCATCACTTCCACCCCATAACAACCAAGACTGTGCTGTAGGGAAGAGGCACAGTGAAAAATCCTTACAGATTTTAGAGAGTTTGGAAAAGGGCTTTGTTTCTGATTGGGCCTCTCTCAGTCGGGCTGAAGCCGACCCACCAGAGCGTGGGAGAGACACCGCCGTGCTGGGATCCCTGTCCCAGGCAGCAGTGAGCATGCTGGCTCTGCAGATCCATCCCAGGAGCTGCGCTAAGCTGCTGCAGCAGCACGCAGAGCTCCATGCCCATGGGACTCTGCAAGTTGAAGACTGAAGGAAGTCAGCCTCGAGGTTAATTAACTATTTAATCCGTGTGCCCAGCCAACCCTACCAGCCCAGGCAGCTTACCCACGGCATCCGCTCCCAGTGCCTGCAGCACACGGCACTCAGCAACGGTTTCGTAGCAGGGACCAGCCAGCAGACAGTAAACTCCCTCTCGGGTGAAGCTCAGAAAGCCCAGCTCCTGCGCACTCTCCATCGCCAGGCTGAGCAGATCTTGTTCATAAGCATCTGACATGGAGGGAAACCTCACTCCAAACCTGTAAGGCAGTAAAGAGCCACGCTGATGTCACTGACGCTGCCTTCCCTCCACCAGTTGGGTGATGGAGGGAAGGTCATAAGGGAAGACCTGACATGGATGTGACCTGTTTCATCTCAGTGTCATCACCAGATAGTTCTGCCATCAGGACTTTCCTGCTAGATCCAACTGCCCCAGAGGTCATGGCTGTTGGCAGGTCTGACAGCACATTCCTACCATGCAAACCTTTTGGGAAGGGTCTTTGCAAGGACTCTGGTCTCCAGAGAGCATCAGCAGTCAATTTCCAATCCCCCACCCCAGTGACTTTTAAACATGGTCCATCCAATACTGCTGCCCTTTGCCTCTCCCACACAACAGCTTATAGACGGGGTCCCTGCGGCTCCGAGTCCCCAGGGTCACCCCAGCAAGGGGGTTTGAGCAGGATGGACCATCAGTCACCACACTGAAGGCTCATCCCAGCAGGCACCTCCAAAGCAGAGAGCTGCCTGGACCATCACAGCAAGGGCTGTCCAATCACCATGAACACCCACGTGCTCGAAACAAAAGCAGCATTGGATGCAATGGACAAATCACATGAGATATGAGGCTTTTCCCTCTGCTGTCCAGCTTGAGGGGCCTCAAGGAATGCCTTTCCTCATGAAGCAGATGAATAAAGCTTGCTGTTCAGAAAATACACCAAGGAATTTTGTATTTTCAAGGAAGGGAAGAACATCCAGCTCTGCATTTGGCACAGCAACATCACACCGAGCAAAAGATTGGAGACACTTCCAGGGCACCAGTGAGATTTGGTTGCCCATCTGAGATGCCCCAGTAAGTTCTGCCTGTCCAGCAGCTGCCCGTCCAGAGGACACACACACCCATTAGGGCTTATATTGCACCCACCAGCCCCAGAGAATGGGTATGGGATATGCAGCAGAGCTTCAGTGGGTACTAGATGTCTACCTTCAGGCAATGCCATCCCATTCTAGGTGTCTTCCTTGGCTGGAAAATGGGGAGGGCAGCACACGTGGGAGATCCAGGGCCATATTTTAGGTAATTTGTGGTTTGAGACTGGGCTTCTCATGTTTGATCTTAAGGTAACTGCTCAGTCCTGCTCCTGCCTGAGCAAATCCTACTGCTGCCTCAAGGAGAGCAAAAGTAAGTGGCCAAGAGAGTTTTTCTGCTGCTGAGGAGATCTGGAAAATAAATTCCCAGCCACACTCACCACCTCACTCAAGTAGGAATGGACCAGATCCCTCGTCTCTGCTATTACAGCTCCTGCTTGTTTTCATGTTCTTCCAGCTGAGCGTTCAGGGCAAGTAGGTGGCCTGGTTTATGTTTATAAACAGTAAGATGTTACATAAATAAAAAACAAGCTTTCCCATCTGGTGTCTAAGGTAATAAGTATTCATCACCGTGAAAACTGCTTCTCTTTCCTGAAGGATGGCCAGCAATGCGGAATCCAATCTCTAATTTATTAAATCCAGCCCTCGGATTCTTGCGGTAAATTCCCCTTCCACATCACTTCATCGCCTCTAGTTTTCCTCTGTCGTGCTTAGATAAATCCTTCCTGGTGGCTGAGCTGGATTTTGGGAGGAGCTTGCTCAGCTAAAGCTCTGCGGTACTTTGAAAGCTGATCCACAAAGACCTTTTGCCCATTTAGATGCCTCGGTCAGCCTCAGACACCTCCCGAGCTCCGCAGTCCTCAGCAGGAAGCTGCTACACTGCCCTGAGGGTTGTCCATATGCTCTGACTGGTTCACTGGTGTTTATCCTCACGTTCCAGAGTGATTATGCAAGCACAGGGAGCTTTACACCCTCCTCCATGTGGCTTCTGGACCACTTTCTGCCAGCCCACACTGATGTAAAGCTGTTCTGCTTCAAATGGGTATTGCCCTCTCGCCACCTGGATCACAGAACAGCCTTTATTTCACCTTTTGGATTTCTTCAGAAGCCAGAGCCAGGTCTGGCATTACATCACGGAGGAACCCACTTTAACTGGGAGCCAGACAGGCCACCTTAGTGTCAGACAGAACTCTGGTGTTCTGGGATCCCATGTGCCTACCCTGCAAACATGTCCTTTCTTCAAGATGAAGGTACCAACTCAACAATGAATTTAACCATCTCGTTATCTAAGCTCACTCTTTGCTTATAAGTTACCACCTTCTTTACCATCTCTGCTGCTTCTCCTCCAGCTCCACACACTTGGCTTTCATCTGGTTTCTCTTCTGCCAGCTTGGTTAGGAAATAATTCTCACTAGTGTTATCTCATCACAGTCCAGCCTCTTTCTTTCCTGCCATAAGATTCTGGACAGCTCTGGAGCTCTGCTGCTTCCATGTTGACTTTCCTGACACCTGATGTGCTCTGCTTCGCTTAGCCTCCATCTCTAGTGGATGAATCACAGAATCCCAGACTGGTCTGGGTTGGAAGGGACCCTGAGAACCATTGAGTTCCAAACCCCCTGCCACAGCCAGGGCCACTAACCTCCAAGCCTGCGTCTAGACAAGGTTGCCTAGGGCCCCATTCAACCTGGCCTTGAACACCTCCAGGGCTGGGGCATCTCCCACCTCTGTGGGCAGCCTGTTCCAGCACCTCACCACTCTCTCTGTGAAGAACTTGCCCCTGATATCTAACCTAAAACTGCCTTTTTCCAGCTTAAATCCACCTTCTTCACCCCACTTTGAAAGCCAAATGGCTTCCTTTAGTAAATGCTAGCCCACCTGGCCTGTCTCCTCCCAGAGCTATCACCTTGCTGGCATTGGTCACCTTCCCACCTACAAGTCTGATGGTGCCTTGGAAGGGTGTTAGGATCACAGATCAAGTCAGGTTGGAAGGGACCTCAGGAGGTCATCTAGTCCAACTTCTTTCTCAGAGAAACTCTGCCTGGTGGAAAATGCAGCACAGGGGTACAGATGTATTACAAATTCCTCCCTGCACCATCCAGAGGTTAAGGATCCTATTCCCCAGCCAATATAGGAAACCTGATTTCCCAGCCCTGGGCCACTCTTGTATATCTAGAGGTGTACCAAGAGGCTGCCAAGATGACCACCTCTCTGACCAATGCCTTCAGCAAATACATGAAGTTTATGGCACACTGGCTTAATGACCTGGATACAAGGGAGATTATCAGGAGACAAAGAGGTTTTATCTTTGCTCTGCCATCATTCTACTGCCTGGCCCTTGTCATATCTGCTCCATCATACCAGAGAAGGATGGTGATAAACGCAGGCTGGAGACACCACAGCTCACCAGATTAAGAGGAACTAGCAGAGAGACAAGAAGAGACAGCAGCGGGTCTCCTCAGCAGATGGCATAGCCACATCAGGAGAAGGGTGAGAAGCCTACTTCTGTAAAGCTAAACCTCCTGAAGGTTTGTGGACAAAGTCCTTCCAGGTTTTTAGGAGTAAGAAGCAAGGAGAGATGGTGGGGAAGGCAGGGCAGGTGGCACAGCACACAGCTACTGCTTGAACTTTTCCCTCATGAGTACCTGAAGCCTAACTACCTCTCTGTAAATATTACCCAGTAGGTGCCTGTGGCTGGAGAAAGGAAAGCTTAATTAGTAACACGGGGTAGTAACCTTCTCCATAGCCTTCTTACCTCTCATCGTTTGGTCCACGCAGTGGATTCTGCCCTCCCAAGCCAAACATGCTGATGTGATCTCTAATCAACATGATGTCCCCAACTTGGAAGTGGGGATTCAGTCCTCCAGCAGCATTTGTGACAATCAAGATCTCCACTCCCAGGAGAAAAAAGACCCTGATGGGAAAGGTGACCTGCAAGAACCAAAGGTGTATGTGTGATGAGCATCGCAGTTTGTAGACCGCTACACTTGTAGCATTGCCATTTGTGGACAGCTTACACGATGCCGAGAAGAGTCTGTATGAGGCTACAAGGAAACCAACCAAGCTCCTCGCCAGTTTTAATTTTTCCTCTAATTGAAAGAATTTCAATGTTCTTTTAAACATGTTTTAAAAATCATCTTGAAATGAATGCCATAGAATTAAAGCCCCTACATTCCCATGGTTACACTGAGGTCAAATAAATGCAGCACCAACCCAACGTGCAGATAATTTCTCCTCGCTGCCGAGGTCTTGCAGAGATCAAACCCCTGTGCTGACTGAAGTAACTACTTACACACATGGGCTGGAATGTAATTGATAAACCAGCTTCACACAGCAGTGATGCATTTCACGGAAGCAGAGAGATTATTTTATTCATTTCGTTTTATTCACACTAGGTTCACTTCAGTGACCAGCTGCTTATCCAAAGTTGAGGAACAATCTGAACCCAAAAAAATTAAGAAGTTGGGTTTTGAGGAGTCAGGAAGGGATCAGGATGATTCCTGATACTTCTGCAGTGCTAAAGAAGCAGAACATTCCCTTGCTGTGCACATCATGTGTTTAAGAAATGAGTTAATTTCAAGTAGTTTCAACAAACCCAGTTTGGTATGAAGCACGGTTAAAATAGCTTTATTCTATAAAAAGTTGAGTGATGCCAAGTATTGCAGTTTACCTCCAAATGCAAACCGACCTGAGCCACAGGGAACATCTTAACAGCTCTCAGATAAACAGAGAGTGGACAAAACTCTCAGCCAGTAAATCAAGAATATTGGTGTTTTTTTAACAAAAAAATGGCATGTGCCATCTAAGTAATACAAACAGAAATATTCCCATGCTTCCATAGTTAACTGGGGGAGTTTACCAAGTTAGACTGCCCAGGGAGATTTTTCTTAGGGGTGGCGTAAAAAAAGCTGCAAGGTATAGACATGCAAAAGATTCAAATTCTTACCACTCAGAGCCTCCTGATTGCCGATTTCAATCATGATTAAAGCAGAGTTAAACTACGTAAATGAGTTTGCCCCGTACGATCACAACTCCACCCTTCAAGCGTAGCGGGGCTGGCCGCTTCGTACAGCGGCACAGCGGCAGCTTCCCCCAGTGGAGGCTGGCAGCAGCTTCCCCCAGTGGAGGTTGGCCACCTCCTGGTTTGAACTCCCAGCTGGACTTTTTTTGGGACAAATCTAGAAATCCGGGCAAGACGTGTTACAAGAGCAGCACCGGTTCGTTGCCAAAGCTAACCCGTTGCAGCCAGAGCACAAAGCGAGCGGTCACTTTTGCACCTCGTACAGCACCCATCCCTCCCTCCGGCGTGGGAGGGGTTACGGAGGACTCACCGTGCCGACGGAGTAACCTTCATAGCAGTGGAAACGCCCCTGCATACACAGGCAGGGGTGGCCATTCAGCTCCCCAAACACTAGCCGGCCAACGTGCCCTGCAACTGGAGATTCAGAGAGCATCGTTTCAGGGGCTTGGATGTAGCTCATTACACATTATTACAAGACACAAGTGCTGCAAAACGAGGGGCTGGAGGTTAAATAATTATATTGTCACAGAAATATGTTTCTATTTTTTTTTTTCCCACCAAGAACACACATTTCACCAGCGGGGGACTGGTCTGCAGAGCAGCACCACGCTTTGGTTCTCTCTCCGTGTTGCAGGATGGTGATGGATGAGTTGAGCTAACCTGTGCTCCGTGGGAAGTGAGGGATGTCCTCGTATGGAAAGACTGTCTTGTTATCCAACACATCAGCCAAGCCTCCCAGTCCAGACCCACAGATGATGGCGGTCTTTGGGCGCTGGACGGTACGGGCACGCAACCAATCTGCTGTTTCCTTATAGACTTCATAGCTGTTTCTGCAAAAGAAGAGGGCAGGGAGGGTTTCAGCCCATCCAAAGAACAAGCTTCAAAGGATGAAAGCCCTGAAAAGGTCTGAAGAAGAGAAATTTTATTAAGTCAAAAATAATAGGAGCTTCACTACTACTATTGAAGATGTTTCGCTTTTAATCTTGTATTTTACCCCTGACCAGAAGCGAATCATTCGACTCTTCTTTGATGGCTCCATTCCACAGCAGAGAACTCGCTAATGATACCTAGATCACAGAAACATCATGAGGAGCAACCACTTGTGCTTCTGATGGGCTCTGGTCCCTGCTGAGTCGCCAAAGGAACACAAAGGCCCAGTTAGGAATTGCAGCCATTGTGTGTGCACAGGGATGTCCAACCTGTGGCAAGAGGATGGATGTCCAAGGGCAGCTGTACAGCATGGCTCATGGAGTAGATATTGTCCTCTGAAATACATAGACTGCTGGGACATGGGCGAGCATCATCTACAGAGATGGAGAACCCAATCTTCCTAAGCATTGGGTACCCAGAGCTTTCCCTGGTGGTGGTCACCCATCTCAAGCACCCACCTCCTTGACACTTCACTTTTTCAGTAGATTAGGCTAGATGCAGACATTCTGTCCATCTTGTCTCCCAAGGGGTGGGCAGTGGGTCACACACCCTGTCTGGTCTTCAGCAAGAGGTCTAATGACAAGAGTCTACATCAAAAATTAAAACAAGGAATTTGGGCTCCTTGTATCATCTGATTTAAGAGGAGGGGCTGTTCAAATAGCTTGGGAAAATAAAACAAACAGACCTTGTGCAGCGCCGAGGCACACTGTTAGATGGTGGGCTAGAAGTTGGCATTACCCTGCCTGCTGCATCTCTGTCTCATGGGAAGACAGGACTTCAATGTTTAGGCCTGTCAGTCCAGTCTTCATCAGATTTATTACCTGCAGTTTTGAAACACAATCGATAGCAGAATAATCCCATAATCCAGTTTCCAATAGGACAACTCAGATATCTTCTGAAAGTCAATACCATGGTTGATTAGAAACTCTCTTCAAAAGCAAGGGTGCCAACAGCATTTCTTGGTGGCAACTCAATTGTTATCGTTGATGAGTAGAATTAATGACTGTATATGGCAGGCGGCGGGGCCAAGGAGTGACGAGCACAGACAGGGCAGCAGCAGGTTCTCTATACGAAAGGCTGATCTGCTTATTAAGGGGTGAATTAAATACTGAGAAGTTGAAGGTGATGTAAAATTGACTGGAGGTGCTGATATACAGTTACTGCCTGCTTCATGAAGGTTTGTGTGTTTTTTTTTTTTTAATCAAGTCTTTCCTTCAGCGGTGCAAAGCTCAGTCATCAATTCTGCTGTCCACAGCCCCAGGGGACATCTGGAAAAGCTCTCAGTGAGGCTTTACAGCTCAGGAGGCCTCAGACCAGTGATGGAGAGGACTCGACTGTTGATGCACAACTGGTTCCTTTAACTGGAGGATCTCAAGCCTATGCTTTTTCTCTTTATACTGACAAGGCAGATAGTTATTGCACGGGTATCATGAGCTTCTTCATCTCCTAGCTGTCCAGCTCCTGCATAATTCCTGTCCAATGTCTGACACATCAAATTTATGTTCCTAGACACAAACTGTAATGTCAAAGATACCTATGACAAACCAATAACTTCCATATTCATGAATTAAACCAAAGTCATTCACAGCTGAAAAAAAACCAAAAACCAAACCCAAACCCCAAAACATTTTCCAAAGGAAAAGTCTGGAAATAAGACTTTATTTGTCAGAGCAAATTGCTGAGTTTTCGAAGTGCACCACGAGCTCCTGAAATAAGCTCAAGCTGCAGAAGTGGCATTAATGAAGCCTACACTTGACTGACTCTATTATCCCTTCCTCCCAGAGAAAAGTTTAAAAGTGTTTTACATACATTAATGAGCAATTCTTCCCCACCCAATTTCTCTCTTAAATAATTTCTAAACAAGGATTATAGTTAGAGGGAGGGATCTAAGGCAATTTAAAAGCAATACTCAAGCTTTTGACATACCCAGGGCAGGCATGAGAAAGGAATGACATCATCAGGATCTGCTCTTCCCATTGATTGTTATTCCCCCCCTTTTTTTTTTTAATTTTTTTTAGAAAGGTGTATACACCCTTGAAAAATAAATTAAAAGCAGATATTATTTCCATATCCCCGGGAAATTTAGGAGTGTGAGACAAATCTGATTCCACATCTGCTGAAGACATTGAGATTGACTGAGCTGTGCAGAGTTTGAGGGATTTGTTTTTTCTCTGAGACAGAGGATGTCATTGACTATTTCTTACCCAAAGAAGTGAAACTCCAGTGCCGCGTAGCTCTCCTCACCTGAAAGGAGCCTCAGTGAGGGCCTTGCAGACCCCTCTCCATCCCAACACCTTTGGAGACACCAGAGCTGTCCCCAGTGCTGAGAGCACAGCGATGCCAAAATGAACCCACAGCGCCTTGCTAACCGTTTAGTGTTCAGAAACGTTCTGGATGCCCAGCATCAAAGGGGACTGGCCAGCACGGCTGATTTCTGAACACAAAGGAGATACCTGCTCAGAAGAAATGGAGGAGGAGTTTGACCTGTGGGTCACCAAATGCAACGTTTCGCCTGGAACCGCATGAGCCTGAGGTCTGCACAAGCTTTTTGACAGCCCAAATTAATACATGTAGCGCAAAGCCCCCTATAGCTACTCCGTCTCCAGCAATGCCCACCTAATAATAGTGCTCGGTAGCATCGCTTTGGATTAAATCACAGGATCAGCTGAGAACACAATCCCCTTTATTGTGATTGCTGTCATCCACGGGAGAAACGCATCTGTTGCGAAACACAGGACTGTCACCCATGACAGATCTTTTGTGGCATGAAAAGAAACCACCCTCATTGTGCTTCTAAGTTGCTCAAGAGCAAATCCACATAGAAAAAAAACCCAAACCCCAGACTTATCCCAACAAACAGATAAAGCCTTGCGTTTCTGAGAGGGGCATTGCCATCACGTGTATTTGCAGCGAATGCCGCTCCACATCGCATCAGTCTTTGCCTCTCTGTCTCCCAGCCCATAACCTCTCCCAAGATCACCTGCTCCTTGCCATATTTCATAATACCAGCACCTGACACAGGCAGATGGCCAGGCTCCTCTTCAATAACAAGGTGTTTACTTCTGAGCAGCCCTTGCCTGACATTTATGGAATGCCTGATAGGAAAAGGAAAACAAGGCAAGGAGAAGCAATTTCACCAGACCCTTCCAGCTCGGATGTCTGTGCACCCTCTATTTCACAGTGCCTTACCTGTCTTCCTCAGCATAGGCCATCCTTCTCCTCTCTGCTTAAGGGAAAGCTGGAAATGGAACCGTGGGGTTTTACTTGACCAAAAAGCAGAGGCCCATTTGAACCCGCAGAAGCTGCCGCTGTCTCCAGTGGGGAGGGAAGCGTGTCCCAGCTTCTCCGCTCTCCTCCGAGTATCCCTAATCCCGGAGTAGGAGTGGCATGTTCAGGGCATCTGCTTTTCTGCTCTCACCCCCCGGCCCCTCCCGCCCCATGACACATATGCTCCAGAGCGCTGCGGAAAGCTCACACGCACACCCTTTATAATGCAGGTTAAGCCTAGAAAGTTCACACGGGTGCACACCACTTTCCAGCAGCCTCCCGGAAAGGAGCAGCTGACAAACGGATCTGTATGGATTTGCACGCTCTTACGTCAAGTGGGAAGCAGCTGGAGTCACCTGCTCCTTTGCAATTCAAACCCCTGGGCCCATGGCAGGAGCTCACCGGGAGAGCGCAGATGCTGCAAGATGACCCTGTATCACCGACCACTGCAAAACCCAACGAGACTTTTCCATATATCACATCATTCACTCACGGCAGTGTCCCATTAGCTCTCCCCAGGTTTGGTTTGGATTTTTTCCTTCTCACATATAATTGCCTCATCCATCTCAAAGGGAAATCCTACCTCAAGATACACTGAACCTCTCTTCTGCTGATTACACTAGGGAAGATGCTGGAATAAAATAAATCAGGAGCCCCATCACCTGCCCCTCTGGTTTCAGATTTGGGTTTTATGGAAATAATGCTTGAAACAGCCTTGTTGTGAGGGTCTGTCCCTACATCTGATGCCAATAACCCCATTTCAGAACTACAGATATTTATAAGACAATTGAATGACAAAAAGAACTATGAAAATTGGTGATGAGGAGAGACTTGACATGCCCCTGGTGCAGGTTACAGCTCTAATGGGCATTCTCATAGCTTACTAGATACAGAAAAGGCATAATGGGAATAGCATTTATAAATACCCGAGAAGGGAGAAAACCTTAAGCAGAGCTTGTCAATCTCTAAACAAGCCAGCCAGGCAAAAAACAAATTAGAAAATGGGAACACACCTGTTTCCAGTCTCATAATATTACTTATTATTCACTATTAACAGTATTCATTATTATGCATGTTTACTTGTTGGTATTTAAAACCCCACATCAGACACCCCCTCAATTGCCCCAGGAAATCATCTCAGAGAAGGTGAAAGTCCAGCAAGATAATAAATACAGCCAGAAAGACCTTGGCATTTTGAGACACTCCACACTGGGAAGCAGAAACCCACAACATCCCCTTTGATGCCAGCACAGGCTGTAACCACTGTCCGTAACCACCAGCAGGATTTCAGCATCATGCACAGCAGCAAGTTCTGTTGGTAACAGGAATCTCTTTAGATACAGGTGACCCAGAAGAAAGAAAATGGTCCTGAACAGAAACCCAAATTTCTTTGTGCCTCCCAAGTTCAACCTTCTCCCTTTCTTCCTCATGTTCTTATTTACTTTCTCTGAAAACATTGGAAATGCTCCTTTTGGGAGAGCAGGCAGAAGTGTCACCAGTTTAGGAACAGAGAGGACATCTCTGGGCTGGCATGGTGTGCCCTGCCCTCAGTTTGCTGGGGGCTGTGGAAAAAGGATAAATCAGCATTAAGGGTCTAATATTATGGTCATTTTCCCTCCTGTGCTCCTCTTCCTCACTCTGTTTTCACCATGTTCCCCCTCCTTTCATGGATATCCCCCTTTTTGCCACTCATTCCTGTCTACCCCAGACACCGCCATCTCTGTCTCTTTGATGTACATCCTCTTCCCCCCACCCCCATCAGCACTGTTTTTCTATCAAAACATGGCAGGCTGATCCCAGAGATGGTTTTAACTGTCTTGAACGTGCCCTCTGGAAACCCACGCTCCTTCTGCCAGTGCTCAGGACTTCTTTGAAAGCCTTTATTTGCTCCCATTAAATTAAATGCTTGAGCAACGTTAGCCCCTTAATGTTGATTTTTCCATACAGTTCTCTGGTACCAGAGCTCTGTTGTCCCACAGATACGTTCCCTTGTCTGGCCTTAATCTGATTACACTCATTAATCTGATTCTTTTTTGCAAAGCTGACAAAAGAGATCAGACACAGCCTGAGAGCTCTTCCCAATTTGTTCTCATCTAAAGACAATCTCTTCCCCAGTTTGGATTTACATGGAAAACAGGATTATCAAAGAGGGACCAGTTTATCTATCTTCCTGCAGTGTCGGTTATTTAACAGCAACAGAAATTACTTGAGTTTTAACCTGTAACACTGCATTGGCTGGACATGTACTAGATAAAGGTTTGCCCTACTAGAAAAAAATTGTGTGAACACTGAAGGCATTCCTTTAGAGACAAAAAAAAAACCCCAACTAATTAAGTTTCAGCTCCTGTTCAAGTTCTCCAGAGCAGATCTACCTGAAAAAACATTATTGAATAGACTGCATAATCCTCAATACTGACAGTCTTCTGTCCTGAGTCTCAGTCACCTCCACGCATGTGTCTGCAGCAAACTGCGTCTATAACCCAGATCTCGTTGACGTGGTTTTATCCCAGTCCTGTTTCCTCAGCCAGAACTTCAACTGCTACAAGACACCAGTACAGCCACCTGAAATCATTTTATAACAATGTTTTACAGTCCTACAGCAATTTCTATCTAGGGAAGTGTTGTGAAGTATTTTACCAAGCATTTAATAAAAACATTTAATTAATGCTTTAGGGTAAAGTCTCCCACTTCCCTATGTGCTCACATTATCACAGCATCAAATTATCTCGTAGGCTTCTCACGTGTACTGCACATAACCCTTTGGGGAGGGTGAGCTGAACTGATGGAAGATTATGAGGGTGTCTCAGAGTGGAAACAACTGAGGTTCATCCAAGTCCAGGAGAAAGCATCCCCTGAAGTCCTACAGGCATTTTCATCCCCTAATCTCTGCCTGGGGGGCATCCCCCCTCCCCACCCTGGTTCTCTTGTACTTCAAAAAGCCTCAGTGTTTTAAAGGAAGGTGAAGCGGATAAACCTTGCGAAGATTCTGCTTTTCTGTTGATTCCCTAAAGGGCATACTCAGAGTTTAATTAAAAAATTGCCAAGCATACCCTAAGAACTAACTGGGATTTTCACAGCAATTAGGAAACTCATCATTTATTTGTGCACTGGCTATCCCAGACAGCCACGGGAACACTGCCAACCACAGGGAAGGTAAATAAAGCCGAATCATACATGGAAAGGTTATTCCCTTAGAGATCATTTTAATAGAAATCTCTAGGAAGATCTGCCTGAAGTGACACGTGTGCTGCTCATCACACATCTCCAGGAAAGAAGCCCCCGACTGTAGTGAATGCAGAAGGGAGATGACCAGGGGAACAGAAAACCATGGGCTCAAAAAGCTTGTCATGGTTGGCTGAGCAAAATGAAAATCAAGCGATGCTCCGACGACAGCCTGAAAATGTTGCCATGGAGGCAGGAGTGATACAGAAGCCTAAGACAGGCACCAGGGAGCTGTGGAGATGTGTGTTTGGTTAGGCTAGACGTCAGAAGAAAGCTTCTAGCCACCAGAGATGTGCAGTCCTGAACAGCCCTCCTGTAAGCACAGAGCAGTACATCAGGCTGGGGGTGAACGGATGGGCTGTGAAAGCGGAGGCAGGAAAAATAATCAGAGGGCTCTGGAGAAGATGTAGTGGAGGGCTGCAACAGCACTTTAGTAAGTGGAGAGAAGTCATGGGGGGCTGGCAGCTACAAGAAGTCAGACACCCCTCTGCCCCACAATAAATATGAGTATCTTGAAAAAAAGAATGCGAGGAGGAAGGACCAAATGCTGTCAGGGAAAAAAACCAATTCTCAAATAGTTTAGTGGTACCACAGCTACATGGATCACTAATGAGACCTGAAAACAGATACACTCCCTGTTCAACACTGGTAAAGGCAGATAGTATCCTGGGATCGCAGCCAGCCCCTGGTCTGGAGATCTGTACATTCTTCTCAGCAGGAAGAATAAGGCTACATCTCCATTCCAAGACCACACAGAATCAAAATTTATTCTGTTCTGTGATCTGGTTTTCTCTCAGTTTGTGGAACTCCAGCCCAGACCTGTCTGTAGGACCACGTTCCCATCACCTCAAAACTCCTCTTTGAAAATCCCTGCTTTCTGGAAGCCAGTAGGTGAACATGTAGCCATGGTCCATCAGTATGTATTCATGCTGTCCTGAGAGGATCAATGCTTGATCCTCCAGCCTAAAACCTGTTTCCAGGACCGTAACATTGACTAGCTCAGAGGTTTTTCCTCTGAATTTCTAGTTCAGTTATTTTTGGGGTTGCAACTGTAGATCATTTTAATTGTCTACATTACATACTGCTTAAAGTCTCATAACTCCCTTCCACTATAGCAAGCTGTGGTTGCAATTCCTCCAGCATGGAAAGCCAAAGGTAAACCTGCTTGTCTCCAGTTCACAAAACAGAAACAGACCAAGAGCCCTCATGGACTCATCTCCAAGGCCATGCCAAGCAAAGTTATTTATCAAAAGATCAGCTATACAAAAGTGAGGCTAATCCCAAAAGAAAGCTCATTGTCCCCATTTTCAGTTCATCACATGGGTACAATAGAGATTATTTAGCACAGGACACATGTACCTACTTGGACTTCTGCTTTAAGTTGAAAATGTTTAGGAAAAAACATAGAAGGAAACCGAAGTTTGCAAGCTGAACTAAGGGCTTAACTTGAGAAAAAGCAGGTTTTTCTTTTCTAAAGCATGCTATTCATTTGTATTTCTTTTAGCTAGGAATCTTGCAATATCAGATCCTCAGTAAGGAACTGTACTCTCATGTGTTTTAGGGAAGCTTGATCTTCAGTAATCCAGAAGATCACGACACCACAGCTATAGTAAAAACAGAGTAGGATGTAACTGAAAGAACGGCTTACTTTCACCTTAAGTACTAAAATGTAGTTATCCTCTTGCTAACATTACCCAAACACATAATAAACCAATAGCACACGAAAAAGCAATTTAAGTGTTTAAGAGAAAAATACAAAAAATCAAGTCTCAAACTCAGTGATTTAAATAACTTATTACCCACAGTGGGTGTAAGTCTCATGGCTGGTGTCTGAGTGCACAGGAGTAATAAAAGGACAGTAATCAAAACATCTCAGCATCACTACAGATAGCAGAGAAAAAGTCAAGACTAAAATAAAGCTCTCCCCAGATTTCTACCACAAAAACAGGAAGAAAATGTTTTGGATAATGTGTCTGACACTCTCATTAAACTTAAACTAGTGTAAGTTAAAGACAAGATTTTAGCAGCAGCATCACAATCTGTCCTGTACCATCAAAGAGAAACAAACAAATTCCTAGAGACACCCTTCTACCACTTCCTCATCTGCTCCACCACCACCTTCCATTCACCCCTACACTCCTCTTTAGGCAAGACTTCTTTTTGTTAAAATAGCCAGTAATTATCTTTCTGTTATGCTGTTTACCTGAGGTGTGGGGTAGCTTTAGCTTTTAAATTTGGGGTTTTTTTTTCTGTTGTTTTGTTGTGGGTTTTTTTGGTGGGTTTTATTTTTGGGGGATTTAAGGACTTATTTCTATATTAGTGTTTGACGGGTGCCCTGTGTTTTCTCTGTGCTTAAAGTTCTATTTTGTAGAACAGCTCCTTCAATTAAAAAAAAAACAAACAACAAAACAACAGCCCCAACTAAATAGCTTAAGAAGGGAAGAGCAAGACTCTTTACAGATTTATGTATTTAGTTTGAACATTAATATATGAAGTTCGTTAGTGTAGTGGCAGCAGGAGAAAAGATAGCTTACCTATGCATTGTTATTACATCCTTAAGATGGATATGCCAACTTTTTTTTAATCAATTATCTAGCTCCTAACAAAACTTCTCTTAGTTATATTAGTTCTGGAATCCTTTGTGCTCATAGCACCGAATTTATGTGTTGAAAGTAATTCTGTCTTAAGGCTGGTTGTGCCTCATCAAGGAGAAATATGTGAGAGCACAAAAGTTAATAGTAGAAAACCTGGCATTAAAGCAAAAGGATTTCTGCTAACTCATGCTACATTGTTGGCTCTTTGTTTCCAAATGGGCTGGCAAATGTTTTGTTCCCTAACCTGTGTATAGGAAAATCCCTCTGATGTTTAAATGCAGCATGGACCCTCTGCCTGCTGTAGTAATTAATCTGGTTTGACCTTCCTGCCTCTGCTTGCAAGTTAGATGCTCTTTCACTGTCTAGAAAGTGTATGTTTCCAGGGATGCTACAAATGCATGCTCCCTCCTGCTCATTATTGCGCTGTTAATATTTTAAGGCTTTTGCCTCCTGCTAACCCAGGCTGGGCATAACCAGTCTCCTGGGAATTCAGAAAGGGCACTGAAGCAGGTTATTATGTTCAGGAGTCCTCTCAGGTGTCTGCTGTGGGCTACAGAGGCTAAAGTGACTTCTCAAGGAGCATCGCTGCTGACTCTGGAGGTGCAGGCTGGCCTTGGTGTGTGCTGAGATGTGGCATCTGCAGGGCTGGAAAATGACATTGCCTTGCTCTGGCTCCACCGATGTCCCAAGTCTTTAAGTAATAAGATGCCTAGCACTGTGCCCCAGCCCTTCGTCTCTAAGTTTTTTCTAGCAGACACAGCAAAGCTTCCTTCCTGTTTGTTTGGTTTTTGTTTTTTTTTTTCCTCTCAACGACCTGTAAACATTAATCGCATGCCAAATGTTAGCTGAATATCTTCCATAAAGTTTGGGGTTTTTTTTTTAATTTCTTTTGGGTTGTGCCATTGCCGGGAGGTGGTTCCTCTGCTCCCCACCCTCCCCTCCCACTTCCAGAGACAAGCGAGCAGGGCTTTCTAGTGAGAAGCTGCCTGATTCTCGGTTCCCGTACCCAGAACGGCTTGGAACGGGTGCCTTGCCTCCTGTCCAAGCAGGCTTAGCATGGGCAACGCAGAGCCTCTCTGCGACTCACACCCACTGAAGGGGGATACTCCAAGCCTCCCCCGGTCTAAACCTGCTTCCGTCCCATGTTCAATTAAATAGGTAGAAGCGCGCCAGCCCCCCCCCCAACCCATCCCCGCGCCTCTCTCCAGCCCGGAAGGAGGAGGCTGCACCGCCCTGCCGAGGAGAGGGCAGGACGGTGGCGAGCGGCCAGGCTGAGCCGCGGAGCGAGGGGGCCGGCCCTGCCCTGCCCTACTTGCCGCTGCAGTGCGCCGGGTAAGAACAGAGTCTTCAGTAGGCCGCGCGGCAACCGCGGCCTCGCGTAATGAGCGTCTCCCGGCTGGGAGACGCCTCGGCCGGGCGCGGCTCTACGAGAGGCCGGGGCTGAGGGAGGCAGCCGGGCCGCGCTGTGGCAGTGGGTGGGGAGGGGGCGGGTTGTACCGCGGCGGCGGCCGGGAAGGGGACAGCGGTTTTTCCCAGGGAGCCGCGGCCTTGTGAGCCCCCGGCGTGTGCCCAGGCTGGCTGCTGGGTCGGGCCGGTCCAAGAGGGAGTGTGGTGTGCGGGGCTCAGTCTTCCCCCCGCGCCGGGTTGTGTGGGGAGAAGCCCGGAGCCTTATAAGAAGTCTTGAATGGAGTCCAGGCCAAAGTCGGCAGGATATAATGCTAAAAAGCAAGTGAATGTTTGCCTGCTCCATTGTCAGGCTTCAGAGGACAGCCTGTTTTCAGAGTTTGCTGGTGTGGGGTGTAACTAAAAGGCTGTGCTTAGAGTTAGTATTTATAGACCAAGTAGAACTGATTTGGAACACAGTGTTCTCCTGTGTTTCCCTTCTTCTCAGCACCTGTAGTGATACTAGCTAGACTATAGCTAAATCGTATCCACATAAAGGAAAGTGAAGCTAAATATGCTTACTGAAAGGCAGTCGGATTGGGTAAAAGAGAGATGGAATGTCACTCATGCTTACTTTTAATTAACCACATGCTTCTCTGAGCTGATGGTGCTGAGAGGAGACAGCTGTGGGATTGTGGCCTGGGATGCTGCCTGGTTTCACGGGGAAGCGTAAAGCGTTTGGGTTAGCCATTTTTTGATTTGTTTGCTTCCAATGTTTTATAACCCTTTCAATTTTAATCTGACTTTTTTCATGATAAACTGTTTTGTAACCCTTAGGATCATCACATTATACATCTGAGGGAATGGGATGGATTGGGGGTTTATTAAATTGATACGCTTGGGGATTTCCCATCTCCTGTGGTAACTTTGATTAAAGTATTTTACTCAAATGAGCATCCTGGTTTTGAATAAATTATTGGCTGGCTGATTCCTGGTTAGTGAACCTAACTATAGCCTCATCTGCTTTGTGCTGTGTGCTGGAGCAGATGGCAGCAGACTTATTAGCTTTATGTGGTGTATGTTAGCCTGCCTTTATCTGCTAGGAGCACGGTGCTTTGTGCTACTTTCATCTTTAACATCAAGCATGAGTTAGCATTGACCACAAATGCAAGAAAAGTCTTTTCTCACTTTGGACTTATCACTGTGTTTTTGTTTTTGTTTTTCAGCGGGGAAAGCTGGGTGTAAAGATTTACAGTCTCCTGGCAGAGAGCTGTAGAGCACATAAGGGTTTTACTTGATGCAGGGGCTCTCCCAGATTCTCTCTGGGTTTGGCAGAAGAGGTGTGAGGGTTAGCTGTTGTGAGGTAGGAGGGAATAGGAGTAATTGTGTGCCCTCAAAGATGCCTTTGAGCATCTTTGTGGCTTCCTACCCTCTGTACTTTCAGGGAGATGGATAAATACTGCCATAATCAGATGAAAAAAATTGAGTTGCTTGGTTCTTTTGTACAGCACGTGGCATGTTATTTTCTGTGATGAAGAGAGATACTTAAATAGAAGTGTTTAGCCCTGTATAGTGAGATCAGTGAAGAGCCAAAGCAGCAGCTTTCGCTTGCTATGTAAATAGCACAAAGAGTGATTGAACCTGTGAACCTCCTGATTTCCAAATAACCTTGTTCAGGATAGCCCGCAACAGTGCTTGGTTCTGGGAAGCCTTTCTCTTGTTCTGGAATATGCAGGTTAAGCAGGAGAAATTTAAAGAAAATAAAAAGGCTTTGCCTATTTATGTGTATACATAATAGAAGTGATGTTGTTTCTTTTCCCATGCTGTCCTCCAGGTTGTGAATCAGTCCAAGAATGAACAAATGCAAGAAGCCTTCCATTGAGCAGACTACGAACCTTGAAAAGTTTAGTCCTGAAATTATTTCTGAAATTGAGAAGCTCTTTGCAAAGAAGTTTACTTACACTAAACCAGTAAATAATGAATGGCAGCTGCCAGATCCCAGTGATGCTTTTACATGTGATCACAAGGAACTCGACTCACTACTGTCTCTGAAGGACTCAATGAATGAAGTGAAGAATCAGCTGAGTGATAAGAACCTGGAAGAATGGCATCAGCACACCTCATTTACCAATAAAGCAGGGAAAGTAATTCCCTATGTGAAGAAATCTGTGAATGCTGAGCTGTGTACCCAGGCATGGTGCAAGTTTCATGAAATTTTATGCAGCTTTCCACTTCTCCCTGCAGAAGCTCTACAGGATGGAGAGCTGAATTCTGTCCACCTCTGTGAAGCGCCTGGAGCTTTTATTGCCAGCCTCAATCACTACTTGAAATCCCACCAGGTCCCCTGTGACTGGAATTGGGTAGCTAATACTTTAAACCCATATCATGAAGCAAATGACACCCTTATGATGATCATGGATGACCGTCTTATAGCAAATACATTGCCCTGGTGGTACTTTGGACCGGATAACACTGGCGACGTGATGACACTGAAACATCTCACAGGACTTCAGAACTTTGTAAGCAGCATGACCACAGTTCACTTGGTAACTGCTGATGGCAGCTTTGATTGCCAGGGAAATCCAGGTGAACAGGAGGCTCTTGTCTCACCCCTTCATTACTGTGAAACGGTCACTGCATTAATGATCCTGGGTGCTGGAGGATCTTTTGTTCTGAAGATGTTCACGCTCTTCGAACACTGTTCTACCAACCTGCTCTTTCTGCTAAACTGCTCTTTTGAGGAGGTCCATGTCTTTAAGCCGGCTACAAGCAAAGCTGGAAACTCAGAAGTCTATGTGATTTGTCTTCGTTATGTGGGCAGAGAAAGCATTCACCTGCTGCTTTCCAAGATGATGCAGAATTTTGGAACGGAAATGGTCAACAAAGCACTTTTCCCCCAGCATACGCTACCGGAATCTTTTCTTAAAACACATGAAGAGTGTTGTATCTTCTTCCACAAGTGCCAGGTAGAGACCATCTCTGAGAATATTCATCTCTTTGAGCACATGGAAGAAGCTGAACAGACAAAACTGAACAAGTTAAGAGACTGTGCAGTAGAGTTCTTCATGCAAAGGCTTCATATGAAACCCATTGCCAGAAATAACTGGCTTGTCAGGAAATCTCAGATTGGCTGCAGTATGAGTGCCAAATGGTTTGGGCAAAGAAACAAATATTTTAGTACATACAATGAAAGGAAGATGCTGGAAACGCTCTCATGGAATGATAAAGTGGCAAAGGGCTATTTTAATCACTGGGCTGAAGAACATAGTTTAAATAATGCTGGTAAAATGTACATCTTGGAAGGATCGTCTTCTAATCTGGATTGTAGCTTGTGGTACGTTTTGGAAGGAAAACGACTGCCAGTGGTGAATTGTTCTCCGTTTTGTGATGGTCAGGTCTTGGAGAATCTTAATGAAGCCATGAACGAATTGGTGGGGGAGAAGCTGAAAAGCAGGTGCGTGCTGCAGACTTGTCACTCATGTGAAGTTCTTCCAGGGGAACAAATACTGGCAGAAGTGTCTGATCTTTCCAGGTCTCAGCAGGAAGACGTCAATGAAAGGTGTGGTGACCGATTCAGGTGCCTTGTGGTGGACTTCCTGTCTGTCTGTGGTACTGAAAGCCAGTCCGGTATGGAAGTAAAGCTGCTGGACTCAGCTACGCTGCTGACTTTCAGCTTCTCTTTGCTTTATGATGGAGAACCAAAGTACCAGCAGCAGCTTTTGGAGTGTGTTCTGCATTCACTGAGCCAGCTTACAGTGGGAGATGCATTGATTTTGCCTGTTCTCTCTTGTTTTACACGTTTCACAGCCGGCCTGGTCTTTATACTGCACTGCTGTTTCAGATGCATCACGTTCTCTTGCCCGACCTCCCACGAGCCTCTAAGGACTAGTACCGCCTTGCTGTGCATCGGTTACCGAGGCCTCCCGAATCCAGTTACCAAATATCTGCAGCATCTGAACAAATTAATGAGCTCTCTGCTAGACACAGACTCTCCCCAGCAGGTTTTGCAGTTTGTGCCTATGGAGGTTCTCCTCCAGGGCAAGCTGTTGGAGTTCTTATGGGATTTAAACACAGCCATTGCGAAGAGACAGCTCCATTTGATTGTGCAAGCTAAGCAGCAGCAAATCACTGGTGATACTTCACTTTAAAATAATTGTAGAGTTGCTGCTGCTAGACCTTGTTTCACAGGCAGATAGAAGGCGTTAGAGACATTTTGAGTGTGAAGGTAATGTTGCTGTTAAACCTCCATGTGACATCGTTAGTGTTGGGAGGATGTTTTGAGCTATTGATCCCCCTTGCACCATGTTGGCCTGTTCTGCAGAAACGTATTCTTGGGCGTGGGGGACTTGGGAGGGATGATGATGGAAGCAGAGAAACTTTCTCCTCTGTCAGGACTCTCCCTGAGCAAATTTAATTGCGTCCCACCCAGGGCAGAACTCGGAGCTTTCATGATGAGAGGTGATACTATGCTTTATACCTGCTGCATGAGGCCAGGTGGTGTGGAACACAGTTGTGTGGCATTAGCCCTCCTCTGCAGAGTTTTGACCCACCTGTGTTACATTTTCCAGGGTTTTTAGAAGCTGAAACATGAGGCTGGAGAACACCTGACTGTGTGCAAGCTTGACGTAAGGCTTGAGGGATAAGTGCCTTGGGAGCAAGCATCTGCCTCGCAAAGGCTGGCTTAAAAATGACCTGTAAGTGGCAGAGGAGGTGTCCAGGCAAAGACACTCTTTTGTTTTAATTTTGTTTATCCAAAGAGCAGCAGACTGTATGGTGTTTGACAGGTTTTTATACAGCTTTGTCTCCCCATCAGTGAGTGGGCTGTTAAAATGTTATTTTTTACATGGATTATGGATCCTGCTTAAAATAATTTGAGCCTCAAGCATATGAAGACTTGCATCTGTCCATGGCCAGAGCTATTAATGAGGAACTGTAAATGATTTTCTGGGCTAAAAATATGGTCATGCACAGCTCTGTGTAGCAAGGAATGCTTTGGGTACCACTGTGAGAGCATTAAGCTGAGAAAATATGTGATAACTTCGGGAGAGTATGATTAAGATTTTAGATGATTTCCCTTAAGGATAAAAATGATGTAATTTATAACTGCCTGCTCCTTTAAGGGAGTGAAATTTTATTTTCCATGTGGCTCCTTTGAGAGCTGAAATTTGAGGCTTAACTTGTGTCTATTAACCTTTGGTTTCAAGTTTGTCGTTTACATTGGGGGGACAAACCTGCTTGGCAGGAGAAACGATGGTGGAAAGAAAAATGCCTTTGCTGTTGATAGGTGAAAGCTCTTGTGGAAACAGAATCCAAAGAGTGGAGTTAGTAAGGAGGAAAATCTCAGCTGATGAATTACCGGTCACCTTCTGGAAGCACCTCTAATTATATAATGTGGGAGCTTGAAGGATAATTGATTGCTGGGAAGGATTAAAAGCGCGCTGCTGAAAAACTGCTTTGTCTGGAGCTGTGGCACATTTCACGGGCTTTCTTGCTGCGTTGATCGGGGCAGAACTGAATGTATTTAACAGTTCATTTTTTATTTAAGAGCTTGATAGGTGAATGAGTTGATGGCTCAGGTTTGACTAATTCATAACATTTTCTGAAAATCTTGCTTTTTAGTTGTGCGTAAGTAGAAGCTGCCTGACAAGCTTCTGGGATTGGTTGTTGTTAAATGGACTTTTTTTTTTTTTTTTTGCTGTGAGCTGAGTCATGCTTTCTCTCTTGGCTGGGAAGAAAGAGAACAGAGGTTACAGACTGGGAGATAGATGCAGAAGTAAGATCTGGAAATCACTTTTGAACATGTCACCTCCTGAGCACAAGTGAATTTCAGCGAAGAGTAAAAATATACCAAAAAGCAGAATTAAGAGAGAGGAAATTCACTAGAAGAATGGATGATGAGGTGGTATCAAAGATCATTATAAAAGTGCTTTTATTCAAAACAAAAAGCTGGGTAAAGGTATTGTCCCCCAAAGATACCCCAATATCTCTGCCTCTGTGGTTAATGAAAAGTGCTAAATTAAATATTTCAAGCACATGGGTGTGCTTATGCTGTGATATTTTGCCGTGGAAGCATGAAGCACCTCATCTGGTAGGGACTTAAATAACTTGTGACTTTTTA
The DNA here is from genome assembly GCA_013399135.1 of Heliornis fulica. Taxonomy (NCBI): domain Eukaryota; kingdom Metazoa; phylum Chordata; class Aves; order Gruiformes; family Heliornithidae; genus Heliornis; species Heliornis fulica. The sequence goes on along the minus strand of VXBZ01007843.1, from coordinate 81,211 downwards.
TTCTTTACTGACAGTAGCCTTATATTTTTAAATTATTATTTTATAGGTGACTGACAGGCTGTGAGAGAAAATGCATTTATTTTATCAAGCTTTCCTTGGTTTGTTCTGACAAATTATGAAGACTTTTTTGAGATCCATCCTATCCCACCATTCCCCAATATCATCAGTTTTTTTATTTATTTTTAGGAGAAAATGTTTTAGATGGTCACAAACATTTGGGGCACTTTGAGCTAGTGAAAAATAATCCCTTGGCATGGAAGTACCCACCAAAAAATGTGTGCAGGCTGTACTGTGTAAAGCTGGATCTCTAAACTGAAGGAAATTGTCTGGATTCTGACGCCCAAATTTCTCTGGCAATTTTTTGTTGTCGGACATGGGGAGATGATAGAAGTGCTTTGATGGCAGCTGCTGCTTCTGCTAAAAAGAATGTGTGTCGTTTGGAGGAGGTTTTGTTGTGGTTTTAATGGCAGAAGTTTCAGAGTAGGAATGACACTCGTCCTTTTAATTGTGTAAATCCTGCCTTGTCTTAGCTGTCTGGAGACCAAAGCTTTCTGCAGAGAAGTGACACTTTATTTCTGTTGTGACTTCTGGTATATGTAAGTGTGCATAGGAAGAACGGATTAACCTTTGCGGAGAGGATCTGTGATGGCTCCTGCCCACGGTGAGGCTGTCAGGTTTTGGATGATCTGAGTTGTGTGACACCTGATGCAGTGTCTGAGTATCTTGGCTGCTTTAAATTTGGGGTTGTTGGGGTTTTTTACCTGTTTGAAGATGAACTGGGTGTTAGTGTGCATAGTTAGGAGCTTCAGGCTTCACACAAGGGAAAATAGAGAGGGTGGAGAGAATAAATTGGTTGTGATGTGACCAAGATTCATGCCAGCTTGGGGTGATTTCTGTTTTGCAGCCTTGCTATTGCACATTTCCAATGAAGGACTGACGATTAGCTACAACCTACGTGATATTTCTGGAACTTTCCATCTTTTGCCTTAAGCCAGCGTCACATTTTGAAATCAATTGCATGAGGCTTGAATGATTTTGGTACTCAGCCAAGTGAAAAATGCTGATATTTTTTTTGTTTGTTTGTTTTAAAGTTGAGTTCCATTAAAGTTAAGAGAGTTGCTACTTATTTTTGCTAATTTTGTATTTTATTTATTGTATTATTCGTTTGGATGCGCACAGATTGTATGTGTTCTTGCCACTGGTTTTCCAATTTACTTTCTATGAAGCATAATGAGATTTATATTATGAAATCCAGTAGTCTATTAAAACAGTACTGATTAGTGTCTATTCATCTTAATTTAAGATGGATCAATCAAATTCCTGGTTGTAAGAGAAGAATATGTAGCAGAATTGCGTTGTATTAGAAAAACAACTTGGGACTAAATGGGAAGGAATTGATTTTACTTCTGTAGAGAAAAGGAGGAAGAAAAAAACCCACCTTGATTTCTGGCCCCTGAGTTGGGTGCTTTAGGATGCAGAGGAACATTGAAGCCTTCAGTGGCTGGAAGCAAGGGATGATCCATAAGCTGAAGCCTCAGAGCCTTCTAGTTTCCTCCTGCCATCCCTAAAAACTGCCTTTTGATGTCATTTTAATTTCTGGAGGATTTTTAGCATATCAATTTGTATTTTCTTACTTTCAACACTTTAGCAAGCAAAAACTGATTAAAATTGCCTTGCCAAAGTCTCTAATGTTTTTTATTCCAGTCTCATTCATGCAGCAATTTTTGTGATACCCTTAGTTCTTCGTGCACTTGAAAATGACCAAATGGACCTGTTTATGCCAGAAGTGCACTCGCCCCATGTCTGTTCATCCAGTGGAAGGGATTTGCTAGCCTTTCCTTGCTATAAAATAATTTAAAAAAGCTTTGAGGCCTTGTCATCTGAACAAATGGCCTGTTGCCTGCTGCGCTTCTTCTGTGCACAGGTAGGTCACACTTGTGCATGTGGAAATCCCCGGGGTTGAACAGCCACAGAGCTTCCATGTTGTAATGATTGCATGTCTGGTTTTGTTTTGAAGAATGTATATATTTTTCTAAGGAGATGAAGGGGTGTTGGTTTACATGGCTGGTGTTTATTTTCACTTGGTCTGCAAATGAATGTCAAAACGATTTATTATTTTGTAAAAGGAGGAAAAAAATGCTACTTGGAGAAAATAAAGTATTTTATGTTAGATTTTAAATGTTTCTATGTATGTGTTTCTTTACCAAACGTGGAATAAAACTACAGAGTGCAGCAGGGAGGACTCTGGGGAGGTTTAATATATTGGTTTTCTGACCCACAGGTCCCACACCTTGCCCTTTGGATCTGTCTTCAATGAGTGAAGGATACAGGACAATTCTATGACCCTGGAGCAGCCCAGTCAGTGGTGCTGATTTTTGGTGCTTGTTTTCTTTAACTGTCTTTACTTTTGCAGTTCCCCAGATCAGAGACTTCAGAGTTGCTGATGTGGTCAAGGCAGTGTGTAGGAGGCCTGTATCCACCTCCCTCGACCTTCTGACTGAGCTTTACAGTCTCTGCCCCTTCTGTGCTGGCAGTACCCTACTTTAACAGCAAGAACTTCAGTTTCTCCTGGCTATGCCAGCCACTCCAGTAGGATAAGGCTGTTGCATGTTGTACTTCTGTCTGTAGAGTCTCTTATTAATCCTGATTCAGGCGTTTTCATTCGAAGCATTTGCCTTCACTGAATGGTATTAAGAAAAAGCCGTGTGCCTTATTCCTCAGGGCTGCATCTCTGCTGTACTGACAGAGGTTCCAGCTCATTGTCTCTGCCTTGGCTCTCCAATTTGTCTTGAGACTGCTTGCTAACTAATTGTGATTGCAATTATTAATGCTAATTTTTTTAATTGCTTTTCTGCTTTGGAAGTGGGGGAGAACTCCAGATTAGGCAGCTGGGGAAGACCAGTCTATGTCTTAAAAGGTATGATATGACACACAAAAAGTGTACTGTTTGATTCCTTACTGCTAGGAGGAATATGCTGGGGAAATATTTAAGGTAAAAGTTAAAATCTTTGCTAAAATGCAGGACAGAGTTGTTTCACTTGATTTCAGTGAAGCTCTGGACTGTAAGCATTGGCTGTTAATGTCAAAAGGGACTTCAGGGGTCATGAGGACTTTGGAAGTGAATGGCCTCTGAAATGAGGGTCTGGGCTGGAAAAGCCCATTAGATGGGCTGTCTGGCTGATGACTATTTAATGTGGTTGTACTGAATTACAGGGAAATGGAAATGCTCAGGATTGTATTCAGGCTTATAAAGAGTGCAGTGAAATACTTGCATTCTCAATAAAACAATATTAAGTGCCAAAACCTAGATGAAATAGCAGATTAGAAAGGAAAGGAGAAATACTGATGTCTGTGGCAGCAAAATGAAGACCTTAAAATCTGGGTATGTGACTTTTTCTGTCCTTAAAGTCCATTTATACACTACATTATGTTGCTTATGCATCTCATTTGAATTTTGGTATATCTTCCTGTGTTAGCATGCCTGCCAGTTTTTTAGTTTAACTAGCTGATATTGAAAGTAAAGTGAAACCACTGAACACAAAATCATCGCTCTCCCTGGCTGAACAGATATTTAGCAAATTCTTCTACTGTGTTATGATTCTATGTCAGGTCCTCGGTGTCCCCCTGCAAGACTGGAGAGGTGGAATTTTACCTGCAGTATAACTCATACTTGAAGTAGAGCACCACAGTTAGTGTCCTCTTTTATTCAAACAATATTTTCCCTCTACAGGAAACTTGAACCCACCTATTCAAGTGCATCTTCGCAGTATTTTACTAAATGAGGATAACTGTTGCTTGTTAAAGGATTGATTTATCCAAATTGGGGGTTAGGAGAGAGAGATGACTGTCAGTTGTTGGGGAATTGATTTGTCTAAATTGGGGATAGCAGGGAGAAGGGAATCAATATTCAAATCTCATTTGTTGCTGAAGCTGGAGATGATTATCTGTAGAGCTTAGAGATGAATGGATGAATGCTGCCTGGTATAAATGAAAGCTCACGTGGAAGCACCCCTAGGTCCTGAGCTCCCAGGTCCCTGTGCCTCAAAACAGTGACCCTGTAGCCAGTTGGTAATGAAACCTCAATTAAAGGAATGAGGGAACTCTGGCAGTGAAGTGCCTTAATTAAAGTCTTGTGAAAATTGAGGTGATTAAATACTTGCCTTAGAATCACTTGAGCACCCCAGGTTGATGACAGAGCACAACTCAACGCTGACGAGTTGAAATGTAATGAAATCTGTTCTGGGGTCACAATTAAACTCGACTCCAAGGTGTCTGCAGGATAGCTCCATGCTCCTTCAAGCCACGCTGCTCTGAGGATGCGTGTTGGGCAGAGGGGTCGTGTGTTGGGGAGCTCTGAACCCTGGGAGCTGCTCAGTCCCTGCATTGTGTGCTGCAGCAGTGCTGCTGGGAGGTGCCCTGCTATGGTGGTTGAGTAAAGCACAGCACCTAGGTGGTGTAGAGAGCTCTGCATGGAACAAGGGTCAATGGGTCCAAGCTGAAGCATATGAAGTTCCGTGTGAATGTAAGGAAAAACCTTTTCCCTGTGAGGGTGGCAGGGCCCTGGGACAGGCTGCCCAGAGAGGTCTTGGAGTCTCCTTCTCTGGAGACATTCAAGACCAATCTGCACATGTTCCTGTGATTTGAGGTGACCATGCTCAGGCAGGGGGTTGAGCTGGATGATCCTCTGAGGTCCCTTCCAACTCCTGACATTCTATGAATGCATTGGTAGCGTGGGATGTGTTGGAGATTAGTGCATCTGGGACTGGGATGGCTACAGGCTTCCTGACTGGTAGAAATAGTGATGTTCAGCAGCCTAGCCTTGCTGTTGCACCTGAAAACAGACAAAGCAGCTGCACATCTCTTGGAGCTGGCAGTCACACCAACCAAAAGGGACTGGGATCCAGCCAGTGTAGTGGGAGGGAGAGGAGTGCTGGTTCAGAACCATGCCCCTGCTCCGTGGGAGTGCTGGACAGGCTGGTCCTTGCCCGGGGCGAGCTTGCACTTTGGAAACACAGAGGCAGTCTGGCTCTTTATAACTGTCAGCACTGTGGCCTTGACTATAAATCACAAAGTAATTGATTTCAGGCTGTTAATGAAATTTAGATTGATAGAGAAGTACAGTTATGCTTAAGATGCACAGTTAATAGTGCTGGAGCTGAATAAAAACAGTTGGCTTTGTTTCAGTTATGAAACTAGTATAAGCCCATACATTTATATTCATAGAAGTGGTTTGGTTCTTAATTACATGGCTAGTTTTGTGAAAATTCTGCAGTTAACTACATTTTGGAGACTTGGGAACCTGTTCAAAGCTCTGGATATTGTCCAGGTTTCAGTCCATGCACCGTCTGTATGGATTGAGTATCATTGCTGCGTGTGAGAACAGAGAGACTAGATCCCAACTGCAGTCAGACTTCTGGGAGGGAGTTAGAGTAGGGAGATCGGGCTCAAGCGTGAAATTCAGTCTGACTCATTTCTCTGTGGGTTGCAGAAAGGACAGGACACCCTTTGTCCCTTAGGCTGGGTGCTGGGTCAGTCGGCTTTGCTGAAATGAAGCTGGCACAGAAGCTACAAGTCTGATCAGGGTCTGATCCTGATAAAAGTTGTGTTGAGCTTGTGTAACATGCCTCAGGTTTGGGTCTGAGTAACTGTAGGGGCTGAGAACATCCCTACTTGTGTCTCAGTAACTGACTTCACTCATCACATCACTCTTTGCAGTTTTAGAGTGACCTGAACTGCTTCCTGAAAGAAAAGGGGATGTCAGAAGTCTCAGGAGCGCATGTGGAAGTAATGAAGCAGTAATTAGCAATTAATAAAATGTGGTGAAACTTTTAATAACTGCTGTATTGGCCTAGAGGTCTGGTGCTGGAGCAAAGCAGTCCCTTGGAAATCTACAACTCTGAAGCTTAATTATCATTGTTTCCTTTAGACACCATCTGCTCTTAGAACCAACTTGTGCTTTTATTTTCCCTCCTGAAGGTAAATGAGATTTTAAGCACTATGCTTCTGTGGTTTTTCACAGCAGAGATTAAATTGAAGCCAGGATTAAGATATGGGAGCTGAGTTGGCCTTTGTGGCTGATGTATCATGAAGAGACTGGGGTGTGGGCTAGGTTTTTTTAAGCAGCCAGCAGCAACTCAACGCTGCTCAGATCCAGGAGGAACTGGGGAAAACATGAAGAGAATCTCTGTTGTAGTTTGCAGAGGATTTAGCTTTGTTACCAGAGGCAGTATGACTTGAGACTGTGCCTGCGTGCTCTTCTTGTCCCTTTCCACCTCCAGCCCTGTTTGGAAGAAAAGTTTACACATCCTGTGATGTGGCAAAGTGAGGACTGCCAGGTAACCCTCCTGACCTGAAGTTACTGCTGGGTTACTAACCGCAGGCAAACCCTGGAGTCTGAGGCCAACAACTCTCTCCCGAGGAAGAGGAGATGCAGTGACATGCTGTGACCCAGCTGCTTGCTCTTCAGAGCAGCTTCATGCCTTGCTAAGCACTGGAAGGTCAGCTCAGGTCAGAAGCCAAACTACACCACAACTCCTTGCTCTCCAAAAAATGAGCCTAACAAATGGTCAGCTCATGGAAACAACCAGTCAGGCGGCATCTGCCCCTCTTCGACCCTCACTGCATTACTCTTACACTGGTGTTACTTTTAGCAGTCAGGACAGCCAGGCTGGGTTGTATTATTTCTTGGTTTCAGCTACAGGAATGCCCTATAGATTTGAACTGAACAAAAAAAGTGCTTTTCAAGCAGCAAAGGTGAGAAATGCAGCATGGGGAATTTTGGAAGACGTCAGTGCGATCTGAGATATCACTCATTTCCACCGAAGGGTTGTACTGAGAATTCAGTTTTGTCTTGTGTAAATCATTTTTAATTAATAGAGCAGATGCACCAACAATGCATCTGGAAATGAAATGGAGGAGAAAAGAAAAGAGGCAGCTGGTGCTAGTGGCTGTAAATATTTGCTTTTTGGGAAGTGAAGCTCTGCAGAAACTTCAGGCTCTCCATTTCAAATTCAGAAGCCTGTTCCTTTTGCTTGTGGAGCTATATAGAGCAGAAAAAATTAGCTAAACCCTAATGCTTTATGTGATTCTAGTGCATGTGATGCAAGAAGCATACGGCTTTGGAAAAGGGCCACGACGTGACATCTTGGTTCCTACTGAAATATTAAAGCCACGCCTCTGTTGATGCAAGCAGCGTTAATTTATGAGGAGCTGTGTCTCTTCCCAGAAGCCTTTGTGGGCCTTTGTGATAGTGCCTTGGGTGATAAGTGTGCACAGTGCTGTGCACTTGGATTTGGCTCCCTGAAGCGGGGCAGGGTGCTGTGATGGGCCTCACTGCAAACCACATGGGAGGGGTGTGGGTTACCCGAGAGGTGTGTCCATGGCACTCGTGGATCAGGACTCTGATCAGCATATGGAGCTGAGGGGTTAAAAACAAAGAAGGCATGAATTAGGGTTTGCATGTTTTGGTGGGACCCCCCAACACTTGTGCTGTGGTGTTTTAGGGGACTGTGAACTGCAGAAGAAGGGTTTTCAAATCTTCCTCCCTTTCAATATCAGACTCTTCATGAAAAGTCCTGACTATTGGTGTTGTGGTCAGGAGAGTTTTTGTTCTGTTGTTTGTGGTGTTTAGTGCCTGTGGCGTCTAAGAAGAATTGGCAAACACAAACCTAAAAGCACAAACTTCAACAGCAGTGTAAGAATGTCAAAACCAAACCAAAACTCTTTTATAGTCATAACTGGAGAGCAATGACATCCAACCTGGAAGGAAGACAGCAAGGAAGGGTGGGGGTTGATCCTAGATTAGGTATTTCCTTCTTGATGTATCAGGCAGTGGGGCTGGGGAGGCTTCCTCTGAGTAAAAAAGTGGTAGTGTGGGTGTTGTTAATGCTCCTTGCAAATGAGGATGAGACAGACTTCCTGGCTCTGTGGATTTGTTTGGGATAGTGCATCTGGATGCCTCGCACCCACCCTTGCATATGTATACGATCTTACTGGTCTGTGTTTTGATACTGAAGTCTCTCTGTAGCAGAGGGAACACTTCAGAATGACAGTACAACTTGGAAATGGGCTGGATCTGGATCAAGGTGAAGCTTCTCTGCCCTTAAAACTTAGGGAAGGGAGCTTGCAGGTGATGGCATTCAGTTCTCCAGAGTTGGGGAGCAGACTGTCCCCCTGTAGTGTGTTGGTGTTGTGAAAGCTTGTGTACAGTAGCGCTTTGCTGTCTGTTATTTCTATTTCAGAACTCTGCCATCAGTTATTTGGTGCCCTGGTCCCGTTACTGTTGTCATTGTCCTGTTTTCCTTTATCTCTCATCCTTAATTGACCTTGACTAGCAGCAGGCATCTGAAGGTGATGATGAGAACGTAATGGATCAGAAGAGGCAGTGAGACTGCTGGCAGGGAGAGATTTGTCAGGTGTTCAGTCTTGCAGGTGAAGCAGCTGAGGTCCTTCAGGCAGTGAGCTGTATAAGGATGGGTCAGACAGGGTCACCAGGACATGATGAAGTTTAATTTTGCGTTATAAAGGGATTTTCCACTGTAAAATTCAGGCAAGTAATCAGTTATTTCTTGGGATTGGAAAAGCAGTTAGAATCTTCTTTGCTCCTTGTGTCGCTGCCAGATGTTGAATTGGCAACTGACAAGCCCGGTGGCTTGCTTCTGTGCCTCCATCTTCCATGTGATGCACGCTGTCTGTGTTCAGGGTGTGTGCATTTCTGAGGCATCTGGGCACATTCCCCTCTATCCTGTTGCTTCCTTCTGGAAAGATTGAGTTGCAGTCGTGCTATCAGGCTCACATCCTCAGCAGGGAATGGGATGTGCCTGAAACTGTGGTCTGACTAGCCAGGGAATGAGCTCAGATCTTAGGATTGGGAAGTCAAAATGTTTAAAAAGCAATGCAGAGAGAACGACACAAAGCTTTTAAGCCCAAGCCTGTACACGCTGAGTGTGTGTACACTCAACTGCATGGCTGTGCTTCCCCAAGCCCTTGGTTAGTGGGATAACCCTGTTGCTGAGGACTTCTGGCAACTAAATGGAAGAGGCATTAGGTTTCTGCTTGCCTCTTACCCCTCACCACAGCCAAACTGTCTCTGATGGTGTCAGTAGGGGGCTCAGTCAAAAGTCATGGCTGTTTGTCTGAAGGCAGTTTGTGCTCCTTGGTGATAAGGTAGTTCATGGCAGAATCTAGATGCCCTCAAGTTCATGCTGACAGGGGAGTTCCTGATTGTTCTGGGCAGGGATTGTCTCTTTTATGCTATTACAGTGCTTGTTGCAGAGTCTGGTACCTGATCAGGGCGACTGCAGCTCTGGAAATCAGTGATGCCCTCTGCTGTGATCCCGTCTGTGAGCACAAGCAGACATCTCATCCCATAAACCTGGGATGGGTTTGAACCACACAGTCCTTGCACAAGGAATAATTGAGGCATGACATTAAAAGCAAGCAGATGTTTCCTGCTTCTGACTTTTGTGACCCAGGAGCTTTGCTTCTGGTGTGATCTGGAAGCGAGTTAAGTGCAGGGCACTGATCTCCTGCAGTGGAAGGCTTTTGGGTACAAACACACTCCTCCTTGCTAAGGAGAAACAGGAAATCTCAGCTTATTTATTCCCTGGATCTGGGATGCAGCTTGCTTTCTATAGAAAATGAGTGAAGCTGTATGCTGCTGGCCAAGCTCTGCTCTTTAGGGGAGCTAGAGAAGTGGCCACAGGAGGCTGGGGATAGAGAGGGGCCTCACCAGAGTGGATGTGAGCCTGGTGCTGGTTGGTTACTTGTGGATGCTTGGGAAGTAGAAAGGGAGAACTATGTCCCCCCAAATCAGGGGGATGAAGGCAATAAAGCAGGAATTTGAGTGGATGATGATAGTTCTGGATGCTTGGAGCTGCAAAGTGCTTGGGCACACAGAGGTCTGGAGAAAGGATTGGGAAGTTGGGGAGTTTGGGACTCAGGGGCAATGGAAAAGGTATTTTCAGGATCAGGGGATTGAGTGAGGGGCTATGACTAGGGAAGGGGTTTGTCTAAATGATCAGACACCTGATCCATAAACAGCAGCTTTTCCCGTAACACAATAAATTCTTCAGGGCTTGATCTGTACCTTAGCTGACTGTAAAGCATTGGGCAAACTGCTTGTCAGGTGCTGAAATGCTGGGGTGACCTTGTTCTGTAGGGGAAATGGGAAGCTTTGGAGGCAGTACTGCGGCAACAGGAGTGCTGTAAAGCGAGAAGAGGGAGCAGCTTCCTGAATTATGCCATCAGACATCACAGACCTTTGATGTGGCAAAGGGAATCGCTAGATCACGGGGCAGAGGGTGCAGAAATCTGTGTCATAGGTGGCTTGTTGAGGAAGATGGAAGTGTTGGGGACTTGACTTGCCAGCTTCCTGCTGAGCTTTGGGATGCCAATCTCAAAGCTGAGTCTGTTTAGATGGAGCTCTGCTTCAGAGCTGTGCTTCAAAACCTCGTGGAGAATGTAGCGGCGGGGGGGACTGTAATTGCCATGTATTTTGACCATAATGATATGGGGAAAGAACAGGGGCAGCTGTAAGGGATAAATGAGATGTTATGTCTGATCTTCTTTTTCCTGGGCGTGAGGTCTGCAGTGGAAGACAGGAGGAGGGAGTGGGAGCCTGGGTCCCCTCAGCTGTGCTGGGTGGTCCTTTTTGAAAATCCTGGCTCAGTGGTGGAATGCTCATTAGTAAGCAGGAATCAAGAAAGGAGACCTAGGCCAAGCTCTTTGCTTGTGAACCTGTGCTGAGCTCTGGCCTTGCACTGAAGGATAATTTCCCTTGCTGGTGCTGAAGGGCTGAGCAGATGCTCCCTGTGGAAAGGAAACTATTTGCTCGGTCTCCCCCCTGCCCTTTATGATTGTTTTTTTTTAAGAAAAAAAGGGCAAACCCTAATGAAGGAGGGATCGCTGATACAGGAGGTGAGTGGAATTTGGAAAATAACCAGAGTAAAACCAGAGCAGAGGACAGATCAGTATGGCTGAGCTCTGGATTCAGCTTCTGCTGTGGCTCTGACAAACTCATGAGCAATTGCCCATCCTACCATACATGACTGAGAGTGGCACAGCCTTCTCTAACACTGTCAAAGCGAGTGTGTCTGATCAGAAGGGAGCTCCTCTGCCAGACATAAGAGAGAAAAGGGATGGTGTCCTGTCCTCACCCTGCCTGCAGAGCTGCAGCAGTCACCTTGGGGAAAGGAGTGGTCTGGGCCCATGTCCGGGCAGCAAAATGGGATGTCTACTGTGTGGCACACAGGTACCTTCCAGGCAAAGCAAAATACCATCTATTTTTTTTAATAAATGTTAATTTTCATTCTGCTTTGTGTCTGTCTGACCAGTTTTGTCGAGCCCTGACGGTTCTCCCCAACTGTCCATCACTGACGCCCATGTTGTGATGGCTCTTGTTGCAGATAGTATGGTAAAAAGATCTTGGTTATTTTCTCTTTCCCTTTTTTTCCTCTTTGAGAAGTCTCATTTACTTTTTGCAGCTGTCCTGCCTCTCTCCCCCTATCATTACTGGGAAGCAATGTGGCAATTAGAGCTGGCCACCCCCGGGAGGAGGTGTGCTCCACTGGCTTTTAAAGAGTTCGCAGTGCTGTACTTTGTGCTCATCTCCAAAGCTTTTCTGTCCTCCCTGCGTGGTAGATTTTCATGTGAGGCCATTTCAAGCACGGTCATATCTGGACAGATACAAAAATATCCAGATCCAGGATTAATGAAGCTTTGATCCTTTTATTCTCCTTTGGAAGGTATATTGTCCTATGCTTCTTTCTTCTTCCTTGTTTCACAAGTGGCCGCCTTCTCCAGGCTCTGCCTTGTCCCCTGGTTGGACTCTGGGGACATTTGTTATTGCAGCCAGGTGGCTGTTTTGGTCAGAGACAATGGATTGATCTATAAAGGAAAGAAGGTTTTTGTGCTTTTGAAGCTGCTTTTGTTAGCTTTTAAGAAAATCAGCCTAGGGCTCAATCAGACCTGGAGGCTTGATGGTGCCATAGCACGGGGTTAGAAGCCAACTCCTGATCCTGTGGGCAGCCCTAATTCTGTTTGATAACTTCAGATTCCCAGAGCTGTTGGGGTTGGCAGGGCCCTCTGGAGACCGTCAGGTTCAATCCCTGGCTAAAACAGGGTCACCTCGAGCAGGTTTCACAGGATGGTGTCCAGGTAAGTTTGGGACCTCACCAGAGAAGGAGACTTCCCTGACCTCTCTGGGCAGCTGGTCCCAGGGCTCAGGAATCTGGGGAGCGACAATGTTTGTTACACTGGGATGGACCTTCCTCTGTTCCTGTTTTTGCCTGTTGCCCCTTGTCCTATTGCTGGGCACCACTGAGAAGAGTGTGGCACCATCCCCTTGACCCCCATCCTTTATTGATAAGCACCAGTGAGATCTCTTCTCCCTTCTCCAGGCTGAACAGCCCTGGAAGTCTTGTGTTGAAAGGAAGGAATGTCTTCATCTTTGGCTTCTGTTTATTTTCCCCTGAAATGGGCTGTGTGCATCCCTGGAAAGCTGGCACTGGGAAGCCTGGGAGCACCGATGGCTCTGCGAGGAGCCTCACAGTGGAGCTGGAGTGCGGATGCGGCTGTGGGTACTGGAGGGAGATGCTGAGAGCCTTGGTGGGCTGACCTTTTGTTTTCTGAACACGTTGTACTCTGTGTGCTGTGCTAATAAGCTGTTTTCTGTCCTCAGGACTGATGGGCCATCAGCCTGCATCCTCGGAGAGCAGCCTGCGGGAGGCCCTCGCTAGGGCCTTTGCTGTGGAGATCTTTGTCATATCTTGACAGTGTTTGACATTTCTTAGGTAATGCTTAAATCTGCCAATTGATGATATTTAACATGCTTTTTGAAGAGCCTTCAGGCAGTGATGCCTATAAACTTTAGTTTTCCCTTCAAAGAATTGTTACCGAAAGCTTGTGGGTTTGTGTCAGTTGCCAGATGCCACCAATGAATCTCTACTTCGATCGCTTTGGGGTTTTACATGTTGCCTTTAATTAGGATGTGTGCTTTTCTGGACAGGGGCTGATGGACAGCTCTCTGTTGGCCAAATCCATGAGAAAAAGAGAGGATTTACTGTACTGCTACCTGTACCTAAAGGACCAATCCTTTAGCCCTGGTGTCTTTGGACTTGTCTTTTGGGAGGGGGATACCAGGCCTCATTTGTAGCAATTTACATCAGTTTATTAATTGCTCTGTTTCTGTCCTGCTTCTGACCCTTAATCTGCAGAGACAAACGAAGGCTGTGGGATGCACAGAGGCTGAGGGCAGGATTACCTGTTCCTCCAGGACAGGACCTGCTGATTTAACTCTGTGTTTTAAGCAGGCGTCGAATGCAAGACAGAGCTGAATGAATCTACCTTCTAGGAAGAGCTTGTAGCAAGGATGGGTGAAAGTTCATTCACAGTTACTTAAACATGAAAAGAAATTAGATTTGTCTAATTCAAATTGCTTTTTTAACCAGTATGTAGCATCTTGGGCTCTCGAGGGTTAAAATGCCTCTGTCAACTTGGATCGATATATGGAAATTTAAGTGATCTGGCTTAAACAGGCAAATGAGTTTAACTGCATTTAGCTAATTCCCTGGCTTTGAATGATTCAGCCAACTCTGTGCTGAAGATGTCTGGGGCTTGTCTGGTCTTCATAGTGGAGGTGTCAGATTCCTCAAAGGTGCAGTTGGTCTCCAAGTCGCTGTTTTACTGACCAGAAGGTAAGAGGCAGTTTGGTAGTAACCTGGAGCTCTGCTTTTCTGTCCTGGAGTTTGGGCAGCAGCTTTCACAGCGGTCCCATCTTTCAGCTCTGTGCTTTGTCATTAACATATACAGCTTTGTTTTGCTGAGGTTGAGTGACTTCATTCACACACTCTCTCATGTAGATCTATAGGAGATGCACCCCTGTAGCAAGCCATATTCTAGCAAGGTACAGGACAGCCTTAAAAATACAGAAAGCTGGACCTCATGCCTGACCACTCAAAGGGAATGAAACATGTAGAGTTCTTTGTCTAGATCCAATGTGTGCTGCTATCTTCAGGAACCCAGGGCTTCTGCATTGCACCCTCTTCCCATTCCTCATGTCCTGGGGAGATCATTGGTATATTAGCTCTTGGCCCTGCTGTTTGATGAGCTGTACCCTCCTAGGTTTGGTTGGTGAGCTTTAGGGTAGACTTACTGTTTTGCTAAATGTTCTTGGCGTGGTTAAGTCATATGTGGACAGGCCCAGAGTACAGACCTGCAGAGGTGGCATTATTTTGTTCTGACTCCAGAAATAAACAAAACACTTTCTGTCTTTTAAATTTGGGTAGAAATGAGTGATGGAAAGCAGCTGTGTAGTTGTAATTTTAAGGGACTGGTTAAAGAATGATCCTTTGTTCCCTCTGCAGCTGTATGAATAGGCAAGCAGCAGCCCTGGCTTTCCCTTGATTTTTGCAGTGAATGTGTGTTGGATTTAATCTGCTGGGCTGGTACAAACAAGCAGGAAACTTGTGGGTGATTGAGCTGAGATTTCCAGGTTCCTAATCGGAGGAAAGGCTGTCCCAGCACAATGGGAGTTAGGGTCCTGATTGCATTCTCATTAGAAAAAGATTATTCATTCAGTGGAGAAAAAGAGCTGCTGCTGTTGTATTGGGTGTCTCAGCATACATTAGCTGAGCAAATCTTGGCACTCAGTATGTGTTACAGCTTTGTTTTCCTGAGCCTGCAAGCTGGGATCGCTTACAGCTAGCCTGACTCTCAGGAGTGTTACCTGCTTTCTGACCTTCCCTCGTGGGGCTGGAGTGCATCAGGAGCCCTTGTTCATCTTTCCTTTTCATCAGCCTGTCCTCCACATGCTCTGTCTCTGGTTGGGACTCTGGCCTCTCCCATTTTCTGACTGAAACACTTTGGTTTGCCTAAGCAGCTGTCTGGGTGTCTGTCTCTGACTTCTGTTGTTTGTATCCAGCTGATAGACTGGGAAGTGGAGCAGACATCAGCCCATCACAGCTAAACCCTTCTACCACTGCAAGGAGCTGAGGGTGCCTTCGGGAGACCAGAATGCTCCATTCCTGGAACACAGGCAGCTGTAACTGGGATATGCCCTTTCTGTGTTACTGCTCCAGCGATCACATTTAGCTTCTTCAAGAAAGAGAAGAACCACAAAGAGGTGTGCCACAACATACATGAAAAAATAATCCTAAAAATGCCTATTCACCATGTAGTAGCAACAGGGCTCAATTAAGTACCCTCTCAAAAATTACTGTTGCTGTTTATGCTGTGGTATATGTGCTGGCTCCCTGCATATAGTACAGGCTGCAGAGATGACCCCTGTACCCCCATCGACTGCTTCCCCGCCCCAAGGAGCGCAGAGCTGCCAGCCTGGGTGGTGGTGAAAGCTTTGCTTAACCCAGTGTGCTGGATGCACCCAGTTTCTTCAGAGCAGGGTGTGAAGGTTTGTGATGGGAGCCTGTTGGCTAACCCAGTCCACACCATGTCTCCTGCTGCTAGTTAAAGGTCTAGCAATTCTTGAAACTGGTAGTATTTCCTATTATTTTGCCAATTATATGTTTTTCTTCATTTTGAAAGCATTGCTGATTCTTTAATCTTAATCCTCAGCTTTCCTGACAGGTCTGTGACTGGGGGCTTCCCTGCCCACCACTCCCCGGCAGCCCCCCAAGTGCAGAGGAATGTGTGGGTGTTTATGCTGTGGCCTTGATGACTGGCCACCTCGAGGCTCTTGGATTGCAAGAGACTGTGAGGAAGAGGTAGGTGTTGTACTGTGCTTGCAGGACCAGAGATAAAGGCTGCTTAAAAAAAGGTTGGTTTTATTTCCCTGGGTTTTTAGTCCCTTGCCTGTCTTCCGGCAGTCGTGTGCATGAGGCAGATAACCTCAGGGCCCTTCTGCTGTATGCTGGCTGTCCTCCTTGGCATGCAGCAGCTGGCATTGTGGTTTCAGACAGTAGTTCAACAGATGGCTGCTTACAAACAAAATCCACCCAAACCAGGAGACTTTCTCAAGGCACCAAGGTCTTATGCTGAGATTCACTTCCAGAGCAGGGACTGCAGGATCTCAGAACAAAATCTCTTGGAGCTTGCACTATAGTTGAGTCAAGATGTGTGTGTTGGACAGCTTTAAAGGCAGGTAAAGGCTTATGTGACAGGGAGGTGAGGAATCTCCATTCTGGGAGATACTTCACACTGATGGATGCATTCCTGCACAGACTGATGTAACTCTCAAATTGTATTGTGGATGGGGAGATCAAACCAGAGGCATCCAAAAGTCCCTTCCACCTAAATTTTCCCATGGTTCTGTGCCTTATCCTGCTGATGACCCACATGGTCTACTTTGAGGAGTGAAAGGAAGAGAAGGGGAAAAAAGCAGCATTATGAAACCTGTAGAAATGCAGCAATATCCCTGTCTGCTGCAAGCTCTGCCGGGGAGCAGATGTGAGCTGCCTTCTCTCTCCTAGGTGAATTTATTTTACTGGAAAGACAACTGTTGTTGCTGCCGAGTTGCCAGATGGACCCGCACAAAGACTTGGGGCAAGTGGGAATGTCAGGGGGATAACTTGGGAAGGCTGGGAGTCCGTGCTGGAGGACAGCCCCTGTCCTGCCAGAGGACCCAGGAGGGCTTTGGGAAGGATGAGCAGGGTTCTTCTGTTTTCAAGAGCTGCTGTTTGAGGATTATGGCCATGAGAAAGGGTTTCTTGTAGGCATAGATCCCCAGGAGAGGCTGCACTTGGTATCTGACTTTTGTTTTCATTTCATACCAGGTGTTCATAGGCCTTGAGGTGTTGCTGTGGGCTCTGAGGAACAGTTAAGTTGAGGAGGACAAGCGCAGGATTAGTTCCCAGGGAGACAGGATGCGTGCAAGACCTGTGTGCTCTCATAGCTTTTGTAGGAGACAAACGAGCTTTGTGGGCCAGGAATAGAAGAGCTAATGATGGGCATTTCCAGCAGGTTCTGTGTCTTCAGAGCTCTCTGCAAATGTCAGCCAGTTTGTCTGCTGCCCTGCAAATGCTGCTTGCTGGGAAGAAGAAATCCTGCCCTCCCAAATGGATGCTCCTCCCCTACTGCTTTTCAGCTCGCTGTGCTAGCGAGACTGCAAAAAGGACAGCCCTTATGTGTAGGGACTGTGGATTGCACAGAGATGGAGCTTGAAAGCATGGAGGGGCTGGTCTGCCATCCCCAGGGTCCCCTACTGAGTACAGGGCAGGCAGGGACCAGGGAGTGCGATGAGGCAGAAAGGCTTCCTGAGCCTTGGAGAGGAGCGAAGCTGAGCCCGGGGACCAGAGCTGCTGCTACAGACTGCAGTGTCCTGTCTGCAGGGAGGTTTGCTGTCTGATCCCCTGATTGTGCCTGGAGAGGGAGGGCTTGCTAGTGGGGAGGGAGCTGTTCTGGAGCTTTCCAGAGCCAGCCTGCAAAGCTGCCCTTGCTTTTGCTCATGGAGAAGTGTTTTTTCACAAGCTGGCTTCCTGACCAGACTCGGTGCAGGGCTAATCTCTGCTCCACAAGGAGATCGATCAGCTTCCTTTGCAGCCCAGCTAGTCCTTGTGAAGGCTCGATGTACCTGGCTTGGGTAATCCCAGATGTGTCTTTAATAAGGTAGTGTTTGTAAAAGGAGTTCTCGGTGCTGGTAGGACCAGCCAGGAAATATAAACCAAACAGCCCTCGTTCTCAAGCAAGTTTGGAAACCTCTGTCATAGGAAAATGAAACCGAAGCCATCCTTCCACAAGCAGCCCAGCGAGTTGTGGTGTTTCTGACTGGCAGAAATTAGCACCCACTTCCTAATTAAAAAGGGGAGCAGCAGTCAGGGAGGGTTGAAAGAAGATATCTGCTGAAGAGAAACTCAGGGTGCTCATTTCTTAGCAGTTACAGGTTCCTCTGCAATGACCTGATGCCTGGGCACAACTGTACTTGCCCCATTCTGTTTTTCTGTAGTGGTGGGTGATGTTGAGGGCACCAGCTGGATGTTCCAGGTCCTTCCATGTCACTCTTCTTCAGAGTTTTTGGATGGGTGATCAAGCAGGGGGCAGGGAGCTGTGTGAGACTGCGGGTGTGCTGGGTGCTGAACCCCACAGCCAGCGTGGGATTTGGTACCTGGTGACTTCAGCTGGTGCACTGTAAACTTACATCTTAATTTCCCTGTTCAGACTCATCTGCAGTGCAGGTGTGTCTCCCCAGCTGAGATGCTGCCCTTGGCCCGGCCTATCAGGTTTGCTTCAGGCTTGTGTTTTAAAGAAGTGTTGCTCTGGCTAGCTGTAAGGATGTGGATGAGGTAAGGTTAGTCAGTAATACTTCTTGTTCCCATCTAGTTAGTCAGGCAAATAGTATTGTTTCTAGTAAGAGTTTATTCTAGGTGTTGCTAGAACCCCTGGGCTGCTCAGACCTCAGAGAAGCTGGTTACAGCGAGAGGCTGGACAAACCTCTGCGGAGTATTCAGTGCCGGGTGAATGTGAGTAGGTTGCTACCTCTTGTGACTTTGCCCATACCCAAACAGTACTGCTGAACTTCTCACAGGGAGGGAAGTTGAGATCCTGTCTGGTCATGGGCAGAGCTGTGATTACAGGTGAGTGCTAATTTATCACCTTCAGTGTCATCCTTAGTCCATTTTATATGTGCTGCCTCCAGTATGGGAGGGATTTTCTTTATCTCCATAGGAAAGAAGGAAAGGTTTGGGGTTGATGAAGGGCATGGGGAATGGTTTCTTCTTGACCTGGTTGCCCTGGAAGCCCCCGTGCTGCTTTGTAAGGGACAGTCTCTGGAGCCTGGGGGGATGCTCTGGGGATGGCAATGATGCCAACACCTTGGAAGGAAGTGTGGTTGCTGTGTGTATGTCCCCTTGTGCTCTTCATTGGAGGACATCCCCTGGGTCTGCTGGGGCTTCCCAGAATGCCTGAACTGTGAGGTGGGAGTGTGAGATCCCTGCTGGGGATGGGTGCAGATCCCAGCTTGCGTACAGGGACTTTGCTCCAGGATTTGCTGGTACCTGGAGACAGAGCTGTGCTGGAGAGGCTTCAGCTGTCGTGGCTCTTTGAGCCCTTTACAGGGATGGGAGGGCTCCTTTGTGTGTTGCCTTTCCTGATTGCAGATGAAGTTCTTCCTGACAAAAGCAGCTCTTATTTTCGTGTGCTTCTGCTGTTTGTTGCCCTCCCAAAATTCTCCTCTTCTCCTGCTGGCCTTGTTGTCCTTCAAGGAGCCGCCATTTGTGCTGGTGCTGCACTGGGGAGAGGGCTGGGGTCAGTGCCTGGCAGCTGACAGTTTCTTTTTGTGTTCCCATCTGTTCCCTCTCTTCCCTTTTAATGAGATCAAGTGCCTGAGTGCTCTGGGAAGACTTTTCAATGTGAGAGGAAGTCACAAATGGGGTACTCAGGCCCTTGTTTTCATCTTTTGGCAGAGAGAGGCTGCTCAGATCCAACCTGCACCCTCTCGAGCTGCTCCTGTGACAGCCCTGGTCATGGGAAGCCAAACCTCTGCAGCGAGGTGGCAGCTCCAGCTCACATGGGTCTGTCCTGCAGCACTCAGCCTCAGAGCTGCTTCTGCTGATGGTCAGAGATGCAAACCTGGCTGTTCCTGGACCCATGGTGGGGGAGGGGCTGTATTTTATTTTTTTTTTAGCCTCATTTCTGTTTGGGGTGTTTCTATAATGTACCTACTGTCCTGTCTTCTGAAATCCCAAATGTTTTAAATGATGTGCCTTGACAGGTTGGCTCAAAGGAGGAACCAGAGTTGCTTGTTTAAGGGTTCAGCTTGGACAGAGTGTGTGTAAGATGGAAATCTGTTCCCACTGCCAAAACATGATGTGCTTGGAGCTGGCGTGGAGACCTGGCTGTGGTGTCTGGCTGTGCCAGCGTGGCAGAGAGCAGAGGCTTTTTTTAGGGATGCCCTGGGTGCCCTTTTAAAGGCTCAAAAAGCCCCAGCTCAGGTTCTAGCCCAGGTCGGCCTCTCCAGGGCTGTTCCTGGACAAAGCTCCCAGCCTTTTTGGCAGAAGACTTTGGGTACAAAAGCAGCCTGACAGTGCACAGCCTGAGGCGATCCAGTAGTCCCGTTCTTTGGGACAACAACTCTGCTGGAGTTCAAACCTGGCAATACTGGCTGTTGTGGGGTTGTGTTGGGGGTGTGAAGGCAACACCCCTGAGCAGATAAAACCCCGCTCAGCTTTGTGGGTTGTGTTTGGAACCTGCTTCAGCGTAACCTTGATGTGCAGTAGAGCTGGTGCCTGCAGACTGCCCCGGGGAGCTGTACCAGCTGGCCTGGCAGGGACAAGGAGATCAGCTCATCCCTTCAGTGATAAATAAACCAAACTTCTCCTCCTGCAGCACTACTTCTGAGCACCCTGCGGTGCTTTGTAGCTGCTGCGATCGTGCTAAGGTGTTCCTATGGGCCCAGGCCGAGGCGTGTGTCACAGGCTGGGTTTGTCCCTTGCCCGTGTCCCACTTAGAGCTGTTGTGTTTTCTTATGTTTCTCTTCCTTGTGCTAATCACAGAACCAGATGTTGGCATGTGGAAGTGACCTGTGGGAGATGTACTAGACCTGCTGGGGCTGCCTGTGACCGACTTCCTGTGCAGCTGGGAGCCAAGGAGAGACCAGTCCTCCTGCAAATGGAGCTGTGGAACCGTACCAGAAGGCGCCAATGCTGAGCAAGCTGTTAGTGGGCCAGGTTAAGCACATGAGGATGGACTTTCCTTGCCCTGGAGAAGCTGGAGGGAAAGGCTGCTTGTGGCATTTGCTGTGGTCCTTGGAGCTGACCATGGGAGGAGCTTGCTGTGAGTGCTCAGGTATTGCTGGGGTTTTAAATGCAGGTGATGCCAAAGAACAGAGGGCTGCTATGTGTTTCAGCTCTGAAGAAGGACCTGTACCTTGAGGGGAGGAGAGGAGAGCCCTGTAACTAGTGGAGTCCCTCAAGTACTGGGACCAGTACTGTTCAGTGTATTCATTGATGACCTGGATGAGGGAATAGAGTGCACAGTCAGCAAGTTTGCTGATGACACAAAGCTGGGAGGGGTGGTGACACCCCAGAAGGTTGTGCTGCCATTCAACAAGATTTAGAGCAGCTGGAGAGCTGGACAGGGAGAAAGTGAATGAGATTTAACAAGGGCAAGTGTAGGGTATTGCATCTGGGGAGGAACAACCCCAGGGACCAGTATCGGTTGGGGGCTGGCCTGTTAGAGAGCAGTGCAGGTGAGAGGGATCTGGGGGTCCTGGAAGACAGCAGGATGGCCATGAGCCAGCAATGTGCCCTTGTGGCCAAGAAGGCCAATGGCATCCTGGGGTGTATTAGAAGGGGAGTGGCTAATAGGTCAAGAGAGGTCTTTNATATGTTAAGGGTGACTGTCAGGAGGATGGATCTGGGCTCTTCTTGGTGTTGGACAGTGACAGGACAAGGGGCAATGGTTCCAAGCTGGAACATAGAAAGTTCCTTCTTAATATAAGGAGGAACTTTTTCACTATGAGGGTGACAGACCAATCTGGACATGTTCCTGTGTGATCTAATCTAGGTGATCCTGCTTGGTCAGGGGGGTTGTACTGGTTGATCTTTTGAGGTCCCTTCCAACTCCTGACATTCTGTGATTCTCCCCAGCCTGTGGTGCCCCGTAGCACTGTGTGGGCTGGAGGATGACCTGTCAGAACCCTGGAGGCCAGCTGGAGAGAGGAGCTGGGTGTGAGGGAGGAGAGACTGAGCCCTGCTCTACTTCTGTGACTGGGAAGGACCCCCAAGCCCTGGTCCTGCAGTGTGTTGGTACTGCAGTGTGTTCCTGTCCTCTGTGTCCTGGATGGCTGTTGGCTGCTGTTGGCACCAAGAACATGGTTAGGGTAGCATCAGCCCCGGGAACAACTCCCGGACCCTCCTGTAAGTGTGTAGGCCATCCTGATGTCTGCCTGCTCTCTTGGGGAAGCTGTGATGGTCCGGCAGTACCTTGCTGAGGCAGACCTGATCCCCATCCCAAACCCGCCCGTCTTCCCGTGGCCACTGTCTCCTGGCAATGGCAGCCTCAGCCACCCCCTCACTGATCTCCGTGGCAGCGGTTCCCCTCTGACTGGGGTGAACATCTCGTGGCTTGTAAAGTTTCTTTTGCCATTACACAATGGATGCAATTGTTTCATAGTATTAAGGAAAATGAAAAGCTCTGCGGGTGTTATGTGTACTGGGGTGAAGGATTTACCTGGGTTTGAAACCAAAAAAGCAGCGGGGGGTGTGTGGGAAAATTGTTCTTTGTGGAGTTCATGCACTGCCACTGCCAGGCATTTGAGATACTGTCTGGGTTTAGAGAAGGATTAGAGAAGCAGTTCAGGGTTTGGAAGTGAGATGTCAGATAAGCACAAAAAAAAAAAAAAAAAAGAAGAAAGAAACCAGATTCCCAACATGGGAATAAAAAGGGAGCAGCAAAGCCAGGGCTGTGTGTTGAGGTCTGTGCTGCCAGAAACATCAGTCGTTGCTCTGGGCGATATGGGATCACGTTACTGAGAGGGAGGTGGGGAAATGTGCCTAAATGGAACCAACTTTATTTTCCCTCTTTCCTGGAAGAAAGCAAATGTGAGTGCTGCTTGGCTTAAAGAGGATTATGGGCTGCCTGTCTGGGCTGTGAAGCTGCAGTTGGGCAGGGGGTCTCGCTGCGGTTATTCAGTAGGAAATGACTGGGTAATGCCTGGAATGGTTCGAGTGTTGCAGTCAGCCCTTTCTTTAACCGGGCACGGAAGCTCTTCCCTCAGGGGTAGCAAATGCTCCTGTCTGATCCTGCCAGCTGTGCCAGCACTTCCCTCCTCTCTCTCGATCCTCAGCACAGCCCTTGTCCCTGCCTCTGCTCTGGTTCCGTGTCCTCTGCAAGGCACCAGCAGCATCCCCTGCTCTGTGGGGTGACCTGGTGAGCGCAGCAATGCTGGTGAGAGAGAGGTGTCTGATGGGCCTGTTTCAGAGCTTCCCGTCCGGGTCTCCGGTTTTGGTGTTGAGAAGCCAGACGCGGTGCTTGTGCTGTCAGGTCTCGTCTTGGAGCCTGTGGCAAGGCCTTTGGGGGACACTGGCTGGTGGTGCTCTGTGTCCCCCAGAGGGCTGGGGACCCCTGGCAGCTATGGTGCTCCCTAGCCTGATGGGTGGGTGTCCTGCAGGGAGCTGCTGTGTTTGGGGAGGGGGGGAGGGAAGGATTTCAGGGAGGAGGCTGCCTGAGGAGCAAAGTGAGGGGCTCTCATGTCGGGCCAGAGGAGCCTGGGTGTGGCAGCGCTTTGTGTTGGGGGCTGGAACCCTGGACGTGGCACGGTGACACCCCGAGACTCTGTGGACACGAAGCTGTGGCTTCACGTCAAACTCCCTTTTTTTTTTCCTTAATGTCAATGAAGAACTTTGTGGTTTATTCTTAATTTCCTGTCGCCTTCAGCACAGTGTCCTTGAGAGAGCCGTTGGGTTGTAGTTTGAGGGAGGCTGCTGGACAGAGGCACAGAGGGATTTGGATGCTTTAGGGCCACATCCAAGTGCTCCCGTCAGGTTTTCCCTCAGTGCAGCTTTCATGGAGCTCGTGGGCACTGAAGGGCCCCTCTGTGCTTGTGTTGTGCTGTTGAGCCTTTGGAATTTTCCAGGGTCTGGCAGGATTGAGCTCACATGAAGCCCTGCCTTGTGCCTATGGATATGTCAGCTGTATGGCCCTAGCCTGCACTGTGGGCATATACCACCCAGAGACTAACATCGCTGCCCAAAAGAGGTGATGGTGTTTCTCTTTACACCGACGTAGCTCCTGGCCACAGATACTCACCTGTGAGCAGAGCGATCCGTGCAGACCCTTCTATTTTTGCCTAGCCTGAAACGAGGATCCTGTAGTAGCTGTGAGCCCCCCAATGTGAAACAAATGTTTTCCCTTCGCTTTGAAGACAATCCTGGTCTCTAGTGTTGACTTTTCTTTTTCTTCTGGAGTGTCACTGTGCATTGCATATGAAATAGATTAGCTGAAAGACTGGTCATCCTGGAGCAGAGCCCCCCAGCCCAGACTTCTCCTTAGCTCTCTCTCCATATCCTGGCTGCCAGGCTGCAGATCAGACTTTTCTCACTTGATGTCTCCCTACAGCAGTGCTAGGAGATGTGGGAGTCACCTTGCCCGGGCTGGCAAGCTGGGCTGAGGAGTGGCTTTGGTCCTTTCTGTCTGTCTGGGAGAGCAGGAAGGTTTGGGCTGGAAACAATAGGTGGTGATTCTAGTAGCAGGAGCACAGCCAGGTGTGGGGAGCTGGGTGCTTGGGCAGAGCGAGGTAGCAGTGTCAGGCTTGGCATTGGGGTGCTGAGGTGCTCACAAGCTTTGGATGGGTTTTGTGTGCTGTGAAAACACATTGTGGTCAGCGGTTTCCTTTCCTTAAACACCTGAGGGTTTTCTGGCATGTCCTCTGAGTGTGAAACATGGGTGTGTGGTTTGCCTGCAGCAGGCAGGAGGCACTTCTGTACTGGGCAGGGAAGGCTCTTCCATTGATTGCAAACCAAGCAAATTAGCCTTGAGAAACGATAGTTCTTCATGAGAGTATTGAACTCTGTGCTCTGTTAGTCAGAGACAAGGCAGGGCACCTTGCCCAGAGGGGGGATGTCTGGTTGGCAGAGTGGGAAAGGGTCTGGTCTTGTTACTGCTCGGGGCTGCAGCGATTCCTGGGCCGAAGGTCACTCACAATAACCTTCACAAGGTTGGGCACAAAGCTGCCTTGGGTTGGCTGCTCTTGCAGAATGAAGCAGCTCGGTGATATTCACCTTCCCTCTGTTCCCACCAACAAAGAAACTTTGAGAGCAGTAAAGTTTGGATTTATTAGAGGTTTAGTTAACGTTCCCAAGAAATGGAGCTCCTGAAGTAACGGAGGTGGGGGAAGGTGAGAAAGGCCAGTGGGCCCCGAGACATGCGTGGCCCGTGGGCTGCATCCACAGGAACAGGCCGCTTTGGCTTGGGGGATGTTTGTGCTGGGGTTTTCCTTGTGTGGACCTTCATGCTGATTAATCTTTTGATGGAGTCCTCCAGACTGGTTGGTGGATTCCAGAGCAGAGTGGTGACTGCATAATCCAAAACAAACACAAGAGGCGAAGGAGCATGTAAGTACCTGCTGGGGCCAGGTGGGAGCTGTGGTAAGGCTGGAAACCCACCCCATGCCCCTGCTCTGCCTGTCCCTCCTGTTTAGCCACACTGTGAAGGTGCACACCACCTCCTTGTCTTGTTGCTGCCGTGCTTCCGTTGAGGTGGCCGTCACAGTGCAGCAGGAGATGGACTTTGTGCTGAAATCCAGAGTCTTGTCTGGATGTGTCACTGGAGCCCAGTTAAAGGGATGTCATGGGAGTGTCACTGGAGTAGTTGAAGTATTGGGGTGCTTCCTCCCACCCTCTGGGTGAGGGCAGTGATGATATCTTTAGTCAGGTAGGTGTACTTGCCATTGCTGCTCTGACCATCCCTGCCCTCCAGGCAGCTGGGCATGTGGTGGGGCTGTTCAGACTCTGCCTGAAGACTTAAGGGAGGTGGCTGGTCTCAGCAGAAGAGGTTCCAAAGCAGTTCTGTCTCCTGTCCCATGGGGAGAAAAGGTCCAGCCCTGCAGACAGCCATGGAGTCAGCGCAGTTCCCCTTTTCCATCCATGAACATACCCTCTTGATGACTGGAGCTCGCTTGACTGGAGATGACCTCGTCAAGGAGGTATCACTGCTTCTGTGGAGGGGTCTGTGAGGCCAGAACAGAGATAAAACAAAGGCTAATTAAAGAGTTAACTAAAGCTTGGACTCAGTAGCTCCATGTGGGTCTTGGCACAGCGCTGCTTTTCTGCTGTCCTGTGATTCACCCAGCAGTGACATCTCCACACGCCTGTTGGGTCTGAGTGTTGGGCAGGAATGGAGTGAGGGGGTGCTGATAACTCCTCCCCCACTCCCTTCAAATGTCACTGGCTGAATCCAGCAAAACCAAAGGGGAAACAAGTGCCCAGAGAGCAGAAATCCTCAGATGTGTCACATCAGATCACAAAGGAGAAGCTAACGGGACAGAGCCGCTTGGTTAGAGCCCGTGTGTTCCGCTCTGTATCATTAATTTACTGAGGTTAAATATTTCAGCAGGTAACTTTCAGGACTCCAGGACTGTCCTGGTGGCTGTGATGACAAATTATTTATCAGTGGTGCTTGAACAAGAACAGCCTTTCTGAGCAGAGGCGTTTCTGTAGCTCTTGCTGGTGTTGTGTGTTTCAGCTGACTCCTTCTGCCTTCATGAGGATGTCGGTTTCCACAGTGCAGAGGGTGGCTGGCACTCAGAAGATGAGGCATTACCCAGCGTCTCGACATCAGTCAGAGCTCCCATCATAAGGTAGACCTTTTCCTGCCCTTTTCCTGGCTGTTTGATGTGACATTTGAGGAGGGTGCGTTCTTGTGGCAGACTTGCCTCCAGCTTCTCTACCTCAGGGACAGGTCCTGCTGTCCTTGCTGCTGCTGGTGGAGTTCCTTCTACTGGGGGAAAGGGGAAACATTTTTGTCCCCCCAGTAAGACAGTGAAGTCCTGGCCAGTGCTAAGCCAATATAAATACCCTCTGCTGAAGTTTTGCTGGAGTAGAGTTGCCGTGGCGAAGGGATGGTACTCAGGGAAGGCTCAGGTGGGGCACAAGGGCATGAGCTTGCCATTTTCCATCCTCCCTCTGAAACAGCCACATCCTCTCTTGCTTTGGTGTTGTCATGTCAAACCCTGAGGGCCACAACACCCTCAGTGGTGGCAGCACTGACCTTTGAAGGCTGTTGGCCCAACAGTAATTGCTCAAGATGTAAGGAAACCAGTTGTGTTAATGCTTTGGGTTGGAAGGCGTGTGTGAGCCTTCCAAAGTGTGTTAGGGGTGCAGGCTGCAGGGTCTTGCCAGACAGACGGGAATCGCCACGGGCAGAGGGGGTGTGTGTGGAATGTGTTTTATCTGATTAATGTTTCCTTAGATGTGTACTTATAGCTGTGGCTTTACAGGACCACTCAGTATAACACTCTCCAAATGGTCAGATGACTGAGGTGGGCTCTTGAGCAGAAAATTGCTAGTGAGAGACCTGTACCAGATGTGGTAGGGATTGCCCTAGACAGCATGGGAGGTGTGGAACGTGTCAGATGAGTGCACACATAGCTGGCAGCGTGCTGCAGCTTCAGCATGACTGTGATGTCTGGGGACAAGCAGGAGACCTGCTTGTGTCTTCTGGATGGGCACAGTGTAGCTGGAAGAGGGGAGACAAGGCAGGGATGATTTATCTCCAGGCACTGCCTCAGCTCTGTTGAGTGCTGGCTGTGTGTATTCTCAGCCATGCTTCTGCTGAGGTGTTAATCAACCAGCAAGGGCAGAATGCAACAAAGAATCCACTTGGAGCCCCTGGAAAAAGAAATACCAAGTGGAGTCTGATTCGAGGTGTTCAGTAATGCTGTGAACAAAGCGGAACATCGTCACCA
The DNA here is from genome assembly GCA_013399135.1 of Heliornis fulica. Lineage (NCBI taxonomy): Eukaryota > Metazoa > Chordata > Aves > Gruiformes > Heliornithidae > Heliornis > Heliornis fulica. Next base: position 53,859 of record VXBZ01007843.1, on the reverse strand, counting down.
TCCGGTGATCTATGGCATCACTTGGCCCTTCTCTACTGAGTCACTTTGTTTCAGCCTTACCTCCTCTGGTACTGTTCTGAGCTCAGTGGTTTGTAGGCTCTGTATCAGTGATGATGTTTGGGGATGTGTGGGACTCAAAGATCATTCCCAAAGTTGTATCCTGTTGTGTCTCCNCTCCCTTCAAAGGTCACTGGCTGAATCCAGCAAAACCAAAGGGGAAACAAGTGCCCAGAGAGCAGAAATCCTCAGATGTGTCACATCAGATCACAAAGGAGAAGCTAACGGGACAGAGCCGCTTGGTTAGAGCCCGTGTGTTCCGCTCTGTATCATTAATTTACTGAGGTTAAATATTTCAGCAGGTAACTTTCAGGACTCCAGGACTGTCCTGGTGGCTGTGATGACAAATTATTTATCAGTGGTGCTTGAACAAGAACAGCCTTTCTGAGCAGAGGCGTTTCTGTAGCTCTTGCTGGTGTTGTGTGTTTCAGCTGACTCCTTCTGCCTTCATGAGGATGTCGGTTTCCACAGTGCAGAGGGTGGCTGGCACTCAGAAGATGAGGCATTACCCAGCGTCTCGACATCAGTCAGAGCTCCTATCATAAGGTAGACCTTTTCCTGCCCTTTTCCTGGCTGTTTGATGTGACATTTGAGGAGGGTGCGTTCTTGTGGCAGACTTGCCTCCAGCTTCTCTACCTCAGGGACAGGTCCTGCTGTCCTTGCTGCTGCTGGTGGAGTTCCTTCTACTGGGGGAAAGGGGAAACATTTTTGTCCCCCCAGTAAGACAGTGAAGTCCTGGCCAGTGCTAAGCCAATATAAATACCCTCTGCTGANGGTCACTGGCTGAATCCAGCAAAACCAAAGGGGAAACAAGTGCCCAGAGAGCAGAAATCCTCAGATGTGTCACATCAGATCACAAAGGAGAAGCTAACGGGACAGAGCCGCTTGGTTAGAGCCCGTGTGTTCCGCTCTGTATCATTAATTTACTGAGGTTAAATATTTCAGCAGGTAACTTTCAGGACTCCAGGACTGTCCTGGTGGCTGTGATGACAAATTATTTATCAGTGGTGCTTGAACAAGAACAGCCTTTCTGAGCAGAGGCGTTTCTGTAGCTCTTGCTGGTGTTGTGTGTTTCAGCTGACTCCTTCTGCCTTCATGAGGATGTCGGTTTCCACAGTGCAGAGGGTGGCTGGCACTCAGAAGATGAGGCATTACCCAGCGTCTCGACATCAGTCAGAGCTCCTATCATAAGGTAGACCTTTTCCTGCCCTTTTCCTGGCTGTTTGATGTGACATTTGAGGAGGGTGCGTTCTTGTGGCAGACTTGCCTCCAGCTTCTCTACCTCAGGGACAGGTCCTGCTGTCCTTGCTGCTGCTGGTGGAGTTCCTTCTACTGGGGGAAAGGGGAAACATTTTTGTCCCCCCAGTAAGACAGTGAAGTCCTGGCCAGTGCTAAGCCAATATAAATACCCTCTGCTGAAGTTTTGCTGGAGTAGAGTTGCCGTGGCGAAGGGATGGTACTCAGGGAAGGCTCAGGTGGGGCACAAGGGCATGAGCTTGCCATTTTCCATCCTCCCTCTGAAACAGCCACATCCTCTCTTGCTTTGGTGTTGTCATGTCAAACCCTGAGGGCCACGACACCCTCAGTGGTGGCAGCACTGACCTTTGAAGGCTGTTGGCCCAACAGTAATTGCTCAAGATGTAAGGAAACCAGTTGTGTTAATGCTTTGGGTTGGAAGGCGTGTGTGAGCCTTCCAAAGTGTGTTAGGGGTGCAGGCTGCAGGGTCTTGCCAGACAGACGGGAATCGCCACGGGCAGAGGGGGTGTGTGTGGAATGTGTTTTATCTGATTAATGTTTCCTTAGATGTGTACTTATAGCTGTGGCTTTACAGGACCACTCAGTATAACACTCTCCAAATGGTCAGATGACTGAGGTGGGCTCTTGAGCAGGAAATTGCCAGTGAGAGACCTGTACCAGATGTGGTAGGGATTGCCCTAGACAGCATGGGAGGTGTGGAACGTGTCAGATGAGTGCACACATAGCTGGCAGCGTGCTGCAGCTTCAGCATGACTGTGATGTCTGGGGACAAGCAGGAGACCTGCTTGTGTCTTCTGGATGGGCACAGTGTAGCTGGAAGAGGGGAGACAAGGCAGGGATGATTTATCTCCAGGCACTGCCTCAGCTCTGTTGAGTGCTGGCTGTGTGTATTCTCAGCCATGCTTCTGCTGAGGTGTTAATCAACCAGCAAGGGCAGAATGCAACAAAGAATCCACTTGGAGCCCCTGGAAAAAGAAATACCAAGTGGAGTCTGACTCGAGGTGTTCAGTAATGCTGTGAACAAAGCGGAACATCGTCACCATCCGGTGATCTATGGCATCACTTGGCTCTTCTCTACTGAGTCACTTTGTTTCAGCCTTACCTCCTCTGGTACTGTTCTGAGCTCAGTGGTTTGTAGGCTCTGTATCAGTGATGATGTTTGGGGATGTGTGGGACTCAAAGATCATTCCCAAAGTTGTATCCTGTTGTGTCTCCTGTAAATTCTTAGGTTTCCCTTGCTCTGTGGGTGCTTGTGGCTCTTGCAGAATGTGCTCTGGAGCTCTATGACCACACTAGCACAGGGCTCTGCTGGAAGTCAGCACTGCCTTGGGCTTTAGAGAAGGAAATCTGGAGAAACACCTAAAAGAGCTCTTTAGCTTGAGCCTGCTCAGCGTGGGGTTCTCATCCATGAGAACCTCAGTCCCAGCAGCTGAACATCTCCCTGCTCTCTTTCATCTCCAGCTCTCATCAGTTGACCTGGACCAGAGCTTGTTACGGCCTTTCCCATCAAAGGTGGTATTTTGGAGCTGCATGCCTCATGAGGTCTATGAAATGCCGCTGGTTCTGAGGAACAATGACAAGGTAAGTGCTGGGGCATGGAGCTTTAGTGCTGTGCTGTGAATTACACCAGTGTAATTCACATGGTGTACAGTCTAGTGGGTTACCTCCTGCAATACAGCAGACCCAGAATAAGATGTTTGACTGCCTTTATTTTGCAAGATTGTGGAAATCTTCACATTCTTCCCCAGAGTTTGGTGGTATCTGACCTAAAGGAGCTTTTGTAGTTGGCATCCTTTCCCTTGAGAGCCCTGGACTGATGGGAGTGCTGAGGGCTGTACAGTCCTTACCTGCTCTCCTGCTGGACCTCAGTGAGAACCACATCCCAGTGGCTCCTTGGCTACTGTTGGTTCCTGTCCAGGCATCTCTGGCTGTCACAGCCTGTTTAACAGCCTCTGTGCAGCTTGGTGTCAAAGCACAGGGGTTGAGTCTTCTCTGCTTTATGCCTAAATAAGTTCTAATTAGCAGCATTAGCACTCCAGGAAAGGTGTTTTGAAACAGCAGTGGCAAGAGACTGATTTAGCAGAAGCAGTGGGAGGCCTTTAGGTACTACTTAAGGCTCCTCCTAAGCTGAGTTAGGTTCTGCTCAATTTTTTCTAAGACAAGGTGGTGCTCTGCTTTCCCTTTGGAGAGCCCCATCACATCTGGGGTAATGCACTCGTGAAGGTCTCCACCTCTGCTTGAAAAAACCCCAAGCCCTGATCGTTTTGAGGTTTCCCGAGTGAGTTGAGAAGGAATAAGTTGAGAAATGTCAGCAAACTTGTTCCGCTGTAAAGAGGAAAACTGAGACCTTTTGGGTGTCAGCAGGGGAAACATTTGCTCGAATGAGGCGTGTGCCAGGAGCAAGCTGGTGGGAAGAGCTGGGAGGGGGGAAAGGAGCTGAGTTAGAAAGTGCTTTGCGAGAGAACATTGTCGACTCAAGGGTTTCTCTTGATGTGTAACACTAAGTGTACTGCTGGCAGGGAAAGGTCAGAGAAAGAAAGGTGTAATTAAAGATACTGCTTTGTAATGAAGAGCAAGATGTACATGAGACGTATGCAGGGTGGGAGGATGGAGGAGCACACAAGAGCAGGTTATTTAACCCCTCTGCAGTTGTACCTCTTTGGGGAAACAAACAAAAAGAGCTGTTGGAGCAGCCGGAGAAGCTGAGGCTTATTGTGAAATTACAGGTATTTACAGGGACACAGTTGAAAATAAGCTGCTAATCTGGGTGCTCTTTGCTGTGAGAGTTTTTTTCCTGATTGAAATGTGCCTCAGTTTCTCTTGTCCTATGGCTCTGCTTCATTCCCACCAAGATTTTGGCTTCAGCTTCTATGTTATCCATGTGGCACTTGAAAATGTTTGGTTTTGCCAAGTGCCAGCCAACAGGAAAACAGTTCATTTGCTCTATTTGTGCTTCCTCAAGTGGAAAAGCACATCTGAGTCAACACCTCTGCCATTCCCAGTGAAAAATAATCCACTTGTACAGTTGTGCCTTGGGATTTATATGCCCTGCAAAGGGCCAGCAACGTGTCAACTGTTGACTTCTTCCGAAATGAATTAGTTTGGAAGGTGAAGACCGCAACCATTGGACAGCACTCCTGAAAAAGAGTAAGATCAGCTCTAAGGAAACTTCTTTGCATATTTACATACACAAAGATAGAGACGATGATCCCAGGAGAGGTTGTTATCTTCTAATTCTGTTGGGGTTTGGTAATGTCCTGGAGAGAAGCAATGCTGTGCTCTGTCTCAGAGTTTTCTCACCAGTTCCCCTGGTTGTGTGCAGTAGCCTGAGGTTCTCTGCCCCGTAAAAATCCAGGCATTGGCAAAGTGCATTCCAAATAGAGACTCTGTAGCCATTCCAGCCCAGACATGCTGTGGTGAATATACTGCTTGCTGCTACCTGTGGGTTATAAAATTGCTTTTCTGTCTTCTGGCTGCTCCTCACCACCCGTGCAGATGATCCGTGTGGCTTTTGTTGGAAGGTCGTAGCCATATGTGCTCATTTCCCAAGGGTCTGGTGACAAAAATGTTGGTCACCCCGGGAAATCCTGGGAGCAAAGGGTGTTTGGAGAGTTCAGGAGTGCCTGGGCCATGGGTTATCAGCCTGGTCTGTGTGGTGCAGAAGGCATCTCCTTTTCCCCCAAGCCTCGTGTGGGTTTGTTATTTGTTAGTGGTGCTGTCTGTCAGTCAAAACTGCCCAGTTTAGACTTTGAGAGGAGCTTTGGAGCTCAGGGGTTGATGTGTGTGAGAGAAGCTGCCCTTGGGCTGTATGTGTGCTGTCCCAGGGGGCAGAACCTTGCAGCAAGGTGCCTGCAGGGACAGTGGGGTTGAGGGAAGGAATCCCCAGCGATCTGCCTGGCTACAATGACCAGGCAGCAAGAGCCTCCGGAGAGCTGAGATTGGCTTTTAGAGAAGAAACCACGCTGTGAGTCAGCGTATCTCAAGGCAGAAAATGCCTTTGAAGCCTGTAATTGATAGGCACAGCCTGGGGGGTCGTCTGGCTGTCCCATCATTTTGGCAAGTTGACTGCTTGCATCTTCTGCATCAGCCTTTCCTTGTAGAGTATCATGCTTTGTCCTTGGTTCTTCGCAGCCCCCTTTGAATTCCCTCAGCCGCTTCCTTGTGTCTGAGGTTGTCTTGGTCTTCCTTTGACTCTTCATGTTTGCTTTTATTCCCATTAAGGCCACAATGTCTGTGGTCGTCTCCTCTTGCTGGTCTGTCCAAATGACTGTAGCACCACGGCAGGACAACCCTGCTCAAACCCAGTTAAAGTGGACTTCTTCCTCCCGCCAGTGTAACACAGCCTGGTTTGCCTTCAGATAATGCATTTCCCTCTAGAGACGTGGCTGCATGGGTGCATGCAGGCAGGTTCCTTGGGGTTGTGGTTCCTTCATAGTAGGGTGTTGTCATGCCCCTGGAGCGATTCAAGCTCAGCCTGTTTTGTGTGTATTACCTTCAGAGCTAGAAGTGCTTTGGAAAGGTGTTTAAGGAAGGATGTCAGCAGGACATGGCCAAGGCTGGTTTTGGCTTTCCAGGAGTGGCAAGATCACTGTTTCATGTCTTTTCTGAAGGTTCCTCAGCTGGTGAAGGTCACCTTGGAGAAGTTGCCTTACTTCAAGCTGGTCAGCCCCAACACTGTGTACTGTAAGGTGCCACTTGGAATGGTTTCAATGTACTGCATCCTTTTCAGCCCTGATGAGAACAAGATGAGACTGGAGGTCCCAGGAGGCTGGTGCCTTCAGTAGAAGGGGAACATACACCTGGGCTGGATTCAGACCAGGGCATCTGGTGAGGGTTTTGAGGAACTGTCCTGGTTTCAGTGGGGTTGCTCTGGATTTAGAACTGGGGGAAGCACTTTTTCCCGTGGTGAAGATTATTCTCTCTCAGGCTGGAGGCTGTTAGACATTTCAGACTGTTTTTATCCTTCAGTGTTGAGAGATTTAATGCCTGTTGGCTCCAGGGATGAAAGTCTACTGTGTGTGGTGGCTTGGCCTCTCAAGGTGTTGTTTTCTAGTATCTGCCCATTGCTGTGTAATTATGGGTTTGCTCCACTAACTATAAATACAAAGTCTGTTTTAAAAGTGGCTCAGTCCTAAATACAAGGACCAAGTGAGTTGGTGGTGGCTGAGCTGCCATGTACCATGGAGACCTTCCGTGAAAAACGAGCTGTTTCCTATTGTCCCTCAGTCATTTGGGAACGTGCCTGGGCTGTATGCAAGTACATAAACAGCTGCCACGTCGCTTTGTTTATTTGCACTCGTGTTATAAATACAACATGCTAATTTTTGTGCTGGGCAACATTTCCAGTGAGCTGGAAACTGCTGCTTCTCATTTACCCAGTTGTGGTGCACGGCTCCGGTTGTACAGTGTGGGTGTTCCTGTGCCACCCGGCGTGTCCTTTGTCTTCTGGTCTGACAGCCTCTGCCTAACTGGGAACCGTTGTGGGGCTGGGAAATGAACATCAGACAGGAATATGCACGTCTGTCTGTCCTTTGGGTGTATGAATTACCTTCAAGGGAGGAGGAAGCAGGGAGCATATTCGGTGGTGACCTCTTGCTTCTCTCACCACAGTGATACAGGCAATCCAGATTCGGTCTGTAATGTTTGCCAAATTCATTCCTGATGCTCAGTGGAGGCTGAATTAATGCTCATTGATGATTGTGAAACATGACAGGACGATGGGGTCTTGTGGCTTGAAAATTCGGCCCAGCCCCGTTGGATGTTTTGTAGCGCACAGCAGCTATTCCAGATACACTTTTAAGATGATACTGGAGGGGTAGGAAGGGGAGGAAGATGTAAGCAAATGGTCCTGTGCCAAGTGCCCCCGGAGTGCCGTGTTTGGAGTGGGTTATAGAACCAAAGCGCTGCCTGAGTGGGGTGTGCCGTGCTGTCAAGGTTGCCACAGGAGTGACCATCAGCCCAGTGTGCAAAGAGCCTGAACTGAGCCCGCGGAGACGAGTGGTTGCTTGAGTTTCAGTGGGTGCGGATTGAACTGCCGGTGGTGGCACTCGGAAGGCCGGAGCCTGTTTGAACCGGTCTGAGGGTTTGCAGTTGCAAAGTAGGAGGCTGTGAACAGGTCCCAGTCGTACCTGTAGGGTGTGAGCTTTGCTAAGCTGAGCTTTGCATCGGCTGGACCTGATGGATGCTGGGCGAGCTCTGAAGGCTGGGGTAGAGCTGGGAGTGGCTGCCGAGGGCAGGGGAGGAATTGTTTGAGTTTTTCAGTACTTGCCAGATGTCTCCTGGGAATACCTTGGGTTCAGAGCAGAGGCAGTTCTGGGATGGGGATGTGGATCAGCTTTTGCAGGGTGAGTGGCCACAGCCTCGTCCCTGTGATGCTGTGGGAAGGGGTGGGAAATACCTACCTGCCCTACCCTTGCCTGATGTGAAAACAGTTCTCCCATCCACCTCGTTAGGGGATTCTCCAAATCCTGCCAACATCCCTGAGCCTTCCCTGCCAAGCTTCAGCAGGGTTGCTGGGTGGAGTTAGTGCCATGGGGGTGTGCAGTGGTGCTGGATGCAGGTCCTGGTCACTGCTGTAACCCCTTCTTGTGTTCCGGTGCCTCAGCATCAGTTGCTGCAGCACCTGAAGGCGGTGTCTTCTTTGCCCTGCCCAAGTCCTGCTGTTGGAATGTAAGGTAGTTAAGGAAAAAGGTGCCATTCTGTTACCAGAGGCTGCTGTTAGAGGGGTAGGGACCCACAAGCTTCTCTGAGCAGTGTCGCCTGACCTGGCATGGCAAACCCTGGCTGATTTGTGCTGTGCTAAGCCAGAGTCCCTGGGACTCACATACCTGAAGAGCCGGGTTGCACTTTTGGAGCCCCCGACGGAGCCAAAACAGCAGCTGAGGGTATTGGGAAGCATTTTCCTTGCATTGTTGTGTGTCTGGTTGACTTGCTCGGAAGTAGCTCCCAGTGAATTGTGCTGTGGTGAGCACGACTGACACGGGGTCAGGGTTGTGCAGCGGTGCTTAATGTTTCGTGCAGTTGGGACAACCCCTGTCCCTGGCATTGCTTAAGTAAACATCCAGCTTTCCAATGTGAGGAAGACATGAGTCTCCCTTTGCTTGGTATTTAGTTGATTTAAATTGTGTGCTCTTTAGCCTGTCCTGCTCAGGAGGATGGGCATGGATGGAACTTTCTCTGTGGGCAGATGTCTGGGTGTGAAAAACCCCAGCCTGCCCTGAAACAAAGGGGACTTGGGATGTTCTGGGTTGCTCATCCTCTGTAATCATCACCTTAACATCAGATGGTGGTCCTGGAGGGGGTAAGCACGCATACTGGTTTGGAAAGGGTTCTGCACAAGGCTGGTTGGGGAAGTGGGTGAGCTTTGCTCAGGGCTCTGTGGTTGAGGAGATGTGCAATGTGTTCCCATAGCTGGACTGGAGAAGCAAAACCAACTCAACCAGTCCCAAAGCACCCAGAAACAATAACATCCGTGGTGATGCTCCGTGCCAGTAAAGGAGGTGCTGAAGATGTGCTGGGAATTGTGGAATTCTTCTCTGCTCTGAGCTCCCTGAATCCTGGCTCCTGTTACACTCCTGTCTCCCTAAGTACCCAGTACAATAGGATGGGTGGACTTCAAGGGCTGGGATCTGATGCTGTACTTGTCTGGGGAGCCTTTCTGTGCCTGCTGGACCTTACGGCAAGGTGCTACAGTGTGTTTCTAGTCCTGGAGATCTGTTGTGTGGGGCTGAAATTCCTCTGTACTGGTTTTTTCTTTCCCCCATCGGTCACCACACCCCTTGGGATCTCTTTGTCAGCACAGGAAACTGTGTCAGTAATTAGCAAAGCCCCAGCGAGCCCGGCCTGTGTGCGGCTGACAGACAGGATCTATTGAGATGCTTTTATTGCTGTCACTAATAAGAGTAATTACACAGATCATTTTCTTTCGGTGGCTCGGTGAGACTAATACAGAAGTGAAAGCCTGGGGACAGGATCTTGCTCTGTTTGAGGGTATCAGTCAGTACAGGATGTGAATTTCAGAAGACGGTGTGTCCAAGAAGAGCCAGCCCTCAGGGGGAAACGTCTACTCCGTGACTGCCCTGTCTCCACTCGGTGCAGAGCCCAGAAAGCAGCTTCCTCAGCAGAGATGACATGTGGAACAACACAAGTTGTTCTCGGGGGGTTTAGTGCCGCTGGAAGCCTCCAGCCTTGTGCTAAAAGCTCACTGAGGACCTGCCTGTGTGTTTGACAGATTAATACCCGCTTTTCCCTCGACACCCCATATGGGAGGGCTGACAGTTCCGGAGCAGAAGCTCCACTTGTTTGCCGAGGCTCAGAGCATCCTTTGTGGCTCTGCATACCCAGGGCAAGGAAGGGAGAGCTCAGCCTCAGCTTCTTCATTAATTACTTCAAAAGCAGGTAGAAGATGCAGGCAGCACCTGCCTCCGGCTCCGCACTTGTCGATCAGATTGAATTTTCCTGCACTGGGTTAATTACTGTCCCTGTCACAAACGGATGAAGTAATGTCTCCCCTCCTGAGCCCTGGGGAGCAAAACTTGTTCTCTGCCACAGTCAGGTTATTCCTGTAGGAGAAGAGAGAGCAGCTACGTACATTTCTCCAGCATAGCATCCTCAGAGCGCCAAAGAGCTTCCATGATGTGTGGTTTGGGCTGACCAGTATCCGTCTGCCGGAACGGTCTCTATGGCTGCTGGCCATACCAGTGTCCAGAGCCAGTCAGTGGATCTGTGACAGAGGGCTTCTAGCCTGCATAGATGCCCCGACCTGCTGCCCTGAGATGCCTCTGCCCTTCTTGGTCTGCAGTGGCAGAAGCCTCAGGAGCTGTGAGCGATAACTGCCAGCTCAAGAAAACACCCATCATTTAATCGGGAAAATGAGGCATGTGATCACTGGGAAAATTAAGGCATATTTAAAATGTACTAATTAGGGAGCTGGCGTGGAGCTCTTTAGCTGCTGGTGGAATGACTGCGAGTTGGATGTGATGTATTGGAGCTGTTTGGGTTTGGTAGCTGCAAGACTGGGTGTGCTTGGCTGGCAGCGGGGAAGCAGAGCCCGTATGCCTTGGCCACGGTGATAAACTACAGCATGGGCTACCTCACACTGGAAATGGCTGTGGGGAGCTGTCAGCCACATTAGTGACTGCTCAGCCCCTGTGTGGATCAGCATGGGGTTGCCAGCTGAGAATGTAAACGCATTTGGGATGCTGAACCTCTTTCTTGGGGTAAAATTGATGCTGGGTTTAGGTGAATCTGCTAGTTTTAGGAAACGAGGGACCCCAAGTGCCAGGCTTGGCATTGTCGGTGGCATGTGCACATGCAGGAAGCTCACTAAATCCCTGTCCTGATGTTTGTTGCTGAATGAGGAACTGTGGAGTGGATGTGCTTTGTGGAATTCCATCTCTGCTACCCAGGAGGATAAGGCATCTGAGAAAAGCACCACTCCTTCACCCACGTGTCTCGGTTGGCTTTGGAGGAAACAGGCACTTTGTGGAGCTCCCTTCTCTTCCCTTTGAGCTCCCATCCTGCCAAGGTCTCATCATCTGTCTTGCAAGGCTGGCACAGCAACTGATGGCTTCCAGGCGCTCTTGGAGATGAAATGGAAATCCTGTTGATTGAGTCTCTAGATAGAGCCTTTTCCTTTCGCTTTTGCTGTTCTCTGTAAGTTTGCTGAGGGATGTGGGTAGCAGCAGGGTTTAACAGAGGTTTAGCCCTTGTTCCGTTGCATTTTATGTTCCCGAAATGGGTTGGAGTTGCAGAGCGCTCTCCACCTGTACTTCAGCTGGAACAGAGAAGGCTCAGTGTTTGCCTGCCCTGTCAGATGTTTATCCTCACCCCCCCATTCTGTGCAGGGTACTGGGGTGGGCATACAAACACTTTCCTGGGTTCCATCTCAGCCTTGCACGAGTGTTCAGAGGGGCTCCGATGCTGCCGTGCGGAGCATTAAGCAGCTCTTGAGCTGAATTCATGGCAGCAGGCCCTGAGCTGCTGATGGCTGCCGTTGCTGTCCCCTCTGGAGCTGTTGGTCTTCCCACAGTCCTGCATCCTGTTGCCACCAGACAGACTAACAGCAGCTGCCTTTGCCGTAGCGGAGGGCTGGGGAAGGCTTTTGCTTCCAAAGCAGCAGGCTCTTTTGATCCAAAGCTACACTGTTGTGCCCTGACGTGTTTATTTTCAGTTTGCTTAGTACTGGCAGATGTTAAAACTTAATTTACTCTGTGAGTTTATGAAAAAGATCTAATTTCCTGCAGTATTCTAAGGTAAAAGCCAGAAGGATGCTGTAGCTGTTACAAAAGACTCTTCTAGCTTTTTCTTGGACTATCAAGCATTTAAAAATCTTGCAAAGGGATTTTTATCTGTGTTACAGGTGGTGAGCCCAAGTCACACTTTTCTTCCTTCACTCATGAGAACTCCCAGCACGGCGGCTGGTTTCTGACCATCATTTTTGGTGTTCTGGCTCCACTTCAGAGCAAGCTGAGGGACACATATGTCATAGGCAAAGAAAGAGCTGTGTGAATAGGAGCTGGTGCACCCTTGTGTCTTAACGGTAGCAGCACCGCGACAGTCTGAGGTAACTAATACTCTGTACGACCCATTGGTTATAGGCGTTTCCGGTCCAGATCAATTAAAGTGATGGGTGAGTCTAATTGGTCTCCAAAGTGTTCTTTTATGTCAGAAACAGCTATTAGGGAACAACTGTTTCCTGTCTCTGTTCCCCTTCGCTAGAACTGCTCGTAATAATGGTTATTTTTTTACATACTGTTTTCAATGCGGCTGTTCTGCTTCTCACAAACAAAGCGTGGCCTTTGCTCCCTCACCAGGGCCTGGCGGCTCAAGACAGATGGTCCGTCCCTCTCAGGGTGGGCGAAGGGGAATTAAATTTGTGCTTCATTTGCTTGAGGATTTGGTTGGTTGGTTTTTTTGCACAGCTTTATAGCTCCATGACTACAACCACAGCAACCTGCGGAGCTGGCTGCAGGAGCAGGGGCTGGGGTATATGTGCTGGGGGTGGGCACTGCTGGGAGGTTAAACATCACCTTTGGCCTGTTTGTGTCCTCCCCAGGCACCCCGTTGTAGGGTGCTGAGCTCAGAACCTATAGGGTTGAGATCAAGCTGACTCTTAACATCTAAGAGAACTGTCCCCCAGCCCACTGCTGCCCATCATTGCTTCCCATCTCCACCTTCACCCTAATCTCTTCTCTTGCAGTTCCTTACAAGGCTTTTGGGGTGGAGACTCTCTTGCAATGGCTGTCAGATCTCTGGGGGCTTTGCAGAGGTGTCTGGGTCACATTGGGGACTTCTGGGTGTTAACAAGTATAGTGGTGTCCATCATCATGGTTGGGATGCTCTGAGCTCTGCTGGAGCTTGGCGAGGGATCTTCAGAAACACCCGCATCAGCAGGTGCACTGAGGGTTATAAACAAACCACTCGTAGAGGTGGAGTAAATAACATACTGATGTAGCAGCATGTGAAGCTACCTCCTGAGCACCACCTCGGAGGAGTGCTTACAAATACCTGTCACCACTCTGCCTTGTGCTCTAGGGCTGGGAATACAAGCATGTGTGTGGGACAGATGGTCTTTCTCAGGCTGGTGGAGCCCCGTCACGCCTCATAGGTGACACCCTTAGCTTCCCTGGCTGCCGTACGGCTCGCAGCAATGCTCCCGATGCTGATCCAGCGGTAGCTTTGCAGCAGGTGCAGTAAAATCCTGGGTTGGGGTGGGCTGGATCCCACCACGTGACTGCTGCAGTTTTCCAGGGATCACATAACCCGTCCAAGCAGTAACAGCAGTGTTTGACGTGCTGTCTGAAAAACAAGATGTGCTGGTGCTTGGGTACAACAGTTGCAGGAGCAAAAGAATTACTTCTTGTGGATTGATGTGGAGGTACAATAACATGCTTTGGAGTGAAGAGCTTGCTTTTATCACTTGTAATTCCAGCAAGAAAGCAGCAGGACCTCTCTGTGCAGCTGGAAGGGTCAGGAACAAGGCAGAGTCCTCTGACAAAACAGGGAAATGAAGTTAAACTTTCTTTCTCTGGTAACCAGATGTTCCCCATCTGGCTGTGCTGCGCTGCTGAGAAGGTTGAAGGTCCCAGTTCAGCAAAGCAGGAGTGACAGGAGAGAGGAAGAATTTGTCTTGGTGAAGATAAAAAGCAGCAGGGAGCTGGGGTTTGTTCTGTTCAGTCCAATCGATCTGGCCACCAGCTTCCCGGTATGTAGAGCAGTGATCGATGAAGAGAAGCACTAGCTGTTGAACACGAGGAAAAGGGTTCCACAAAATCCCCAAAATTTGTTCTGAAATCTCACCCGGAGGTTTGCTCATCCATTCACTGAGCCATGCTTCCAGGCTAAACAGAACTTGTCTTTCTATTGAAGAACAATTTGCACTGCTCTGAAGACTGCTCTCTCTTGCACCAGGGCGATCGCGGGGTATTAGAAGGATTCAGAAGGATGTTTCCGCTCTTCTGTAAATCCACTCTTTCTTTTTCCCAGCACAAAAGGCCCCTCAGAGCATGACCTGGTGATAGATTTCTTTCTCCATGATAGGGAGAAGTGCCATGATGACTCAGATCCATCTGTAGTCGTGGGGATGGATGCTGGACTAAGTCACAGCAGTGTTCCTGCTTTGTCAGAGCATCATTGGGGAGCACACAGCCCAAAGCCTCTGCTCTACAGCTGTGTGAAAAGGTCTAGCTTGGAATCCCACGTTGAGGTGTTGCTTCCTTTGGGTTGCAGAGCCCATTGTGACTTGTTGTTGGTAGAAAACATGTCTGAAGCACGTTGGAAGGAGAGAATTGACAGCCGGTAGTGAGGTTGTGTTGTGTAAATAACGCCAGGGCAGGTAGGTTTGGATTCGTGTGCTGTTGTGGCAGCAATGCATCCTGAACAGCACACCCTGAGGAGTGACATTGCAGTGCTACATCACTGCTACAGCCCAGAGAGATTTTTGTTTTAAACTCAGGCATTAAACAACCGGGAGTCTTAACCGAAATGTCGCATCTAATTCAGCACCCAAGACGTGAAGATGCTGCTGCTCTTGGCCAACCCCGACAGCTCCTCTCTCCGTGTCGGTTCATCTGCCTGGCAGACAGATCCACAGCTTCCTCCTGACTCGCTGGCATCTGCACACGCTCTCCCGTACTGTGGCTTTATCCCTTTGGCCCAAATACTTCTCTCTGTGGTAGGAGGTGCTCCTCCACAAACCCTCCAGTCCTCAAAAGACTCCTCGGTGCTTGCGGAGAGGAGAGTAAGGGTGGCTGCATCCCCGCCTCCTTCCCAGGAGAGCAGCAGGATGGGATGCTTGGCAGGGTGTGTGGGGACAGGCAGTGTGTGTGCTCTGTCCCTGTGGGCTCCGGAGTTGGCGTGTTTCTGTGCTGGAGGCTTTACCCTTATCCTCACTCAATAGCTTCGGATGGGTCTGCCTGCCAAGAACGTGTGGTTGCTCAATGGATTTATAGCTCTGAGCCTCTGTAGCCTCTGACAGCAGTGTGCTCCGAAGGAAGGAATATTCCCTGGGAAAACACTACACTTGTGCGTAATTGCTGACTAAATACTGCTTGTGGCCTCAGGTTCCCATTCTGCAGAAAATGGTGACAATTTTTTTCCTTATTCCCATTTCCCCAGCTGCTGTTTGCTGTTACAAGCTTCTCCTGTCTGCTTCCCTCGTGAATTCTAGCCTGAAGGATCCCTGTGTGGAATCCCATTCCATACAGAAGCTGCTCTGTCCTTTCAATCATTCTTTCTGCCCTTCTTTCTTTATTTTCAGGTACTCCAGCTTGTTTTTTGAGATCAGAACCATACCCAGTCTTTCCAGATACCTGTGACCATGGGCTCAGGCAATGAGATGCTTATTTTCAATGTTTTTTCTGCAGTTACTTGTCATCCTGAGTCTTGCAGAGCTTGAGGTTGTGTTTCCATGAACCAGAGTCATACATTACCGAAGTGCTATGCATGTCTCCCATTTCTTGTTATCCTTCTTCCTCTCCTTGCCAGTGTATGCCGAGGATTCAGTGGAGAGGAAAGGGGAGGCTTATAAACCATACCCACCTGTAACTCCTCTGAGCCTCAGTTATTCTTACACTGGAAGTTGTCTGTTGTATCCAGTCACTGGAAACGCTGCCGTCTTTCTCATGATGTAATTGATCTCTGGCCACAAATCCCTACCGCGCTCTGCTTGAGAGCAGAGAAATGGAGGGTTACACAGGTATGAAGGCTGGGTTCTCTGTGGGTGGAGGGGGATGATGGACTGGTAGGGATCTATGATGTTAGGGGTGAGTCTTGCTTTGTTCCCCAGCCCCCCGGCCCAAAGAGGAGTCTCTTGGCCCAGGGCAAACACAATCCCACTGGAAATAGGTGTAATAACAGCTGTACCACTTTCTTCTATTATCTGTGGCGTGCTGTGCTCCTCGTAATTCCATCAGCAGGTGAGATGGGTGATGACTCCCCTCTGCTTTCTTCCAGGTGAAGATGTTTGCTCTCAACTTTATGGAGTGGCTGCAGATGTCAACATCGGGCTTAACAAGAAGTCCCTGACAGTTGAGAAGACCTACCTCACACTGTTGAACCACAGATCTGTGGTCATCCACAATCGGAGTGACATCAGAGCCCACTTCCAGTGAAAGGCTTTTGCCACTCAGGAGGAGGAAGAGGATCATCAGAAGCTGACGTTCGTTTCAGAGATCTGTTTCATTAGGAACACTGCCCAAGGGTAAAGCTAACGAACGGCATCGAGGGGTGTTGGCGCTTTTAGGACAAGGAAACCATGCACGGCATCAGGGTGGGTGTCGCTGGGGTACTGGAGCTCAGCACTTCCCATTCCAATTCCATCCACCCTCTGGCTGAGGGTGCTGTTTCGAGGAGCAAAGGTTGATTGTAGTGACTGGATTTCCTCTGAGAAAAGGTTTTGTGCTTGTGGGAGCCACAGACTGCTGAGGGCCAGAGAGCCCTGGGCTGCAAAGGGTCTGTGAAGCTGAGGAAAGTGTGGGCACTCATTACCTGTGACCACACTGAGTAGTAGAGCTTGTCGTAGCTGCAAGAAGCGTAACTGTGTGATCTTCAGTGTCATTTCCTCCACTGCAGCTTTCATAAGAAGTCAGGCTCCTTTTCCAGTAACCTCTGGGGTAATGTGCTTGGTTGGCCCAAGATGGTGAGGCCATCCCCTGCTGCAGGATGCTGAAGGGGTTTGGGCTGTCCTCATCTCCAGCATGTGCTGTATCTGCCCTTCCTTGGAGCCTGGGGAGAGTTTGGGGGTGGAAGGGTCTGCAGAGGAGGAAGGTTGGGCAGCACGGCACCTGGAAGTGCATTGGGGCTTGAGAAACCCCTGTCTTCATGGTGGTGGCAGGTGGGGCAGGATCTTCAAAGGATGTCTTTGGGGAGGCTTTCAAATGCCCCTTTCAGGCAGCAGAGACACACTCACAGCCTGAGAGCTGGGGTAGGGGTTGGAGATTACACTTCAAAGCTTAAGTGACCTGGAAATTCTCGTGTGGCTTCTCAGCATGGGGTGGGTGTAGGAGCTCACCTGAACCCAGAGCTAAGCAGGGAACCACTGCAAAGTGGAGCACTTTGTAAGGGCTTCTGAGCAAATCAAGTTCAACATAATTAGGTCAGAAATGCCTTGAAGGCCAAAACGAGTTTTCCACTGTTCTCTATTTTTAATTACAGTGTGTGACTCCTGTGTGAGCTCACTGTGTTAAAAGAAAATCTCATGACCTTCTCTTGGTAAAGGAATGGTCCAGGGAAGTACCAGCTCTCCCCACCTGCCCACCTTTGATGGGACACTGAGTGATGCTCTGTCCCCTCAGAAGCAAACGGCTTTCCCCACAGTAGACTTCAACCTGATTTTTTTTTTCCCTAGACACTGCCCAGGACAATTTGTTAGTCCTTACTTGATGTCCTAGGGTTGTCCCCAAGGCCACTGACCTGCTGTCATAAAAGCTGTTGAGGTGTCAGAGCGGGGAGGATGTTTTCATGTGAGAAAGCAGTGCAGGACCCTGGGGTGCGACCCAAAAAGACCTGGACCGTCAAAGCTCTGTCCAGGACTTCGCCATGTCTCTCTTCTGCAGGACTCTCTGGGATGGAACAGTGGAATTGGGGTTGATGGAGGTTGAGTTGAGGGTGGCTGCTCCCTGGCTGGAAGCCCCCTGACACACAGAATTGTAGGCCAGCAGTGGAGAAGCTTCTGCTGTTGTGCTTTATGGGGAGCTGGCCAGAGCAAGTACTTCTGGTGCTGGTGCCAGCACTGGCCCCAGGCACTGTCTGTGCAGCTGGTAACGTCCGTGGCTGTATTTCCTTCCTGATTGCATTGGAGTTTAGCTGGGTGACGATTGTGACGTGGTTTATCCTACATGGCCTCGATTTGCTGCATATGGAGCCTTCCGCTTCCCTCCCCGAGTGTCAGCTGCTGGTTCCTCATGGCCGGGGGACTGGAGCGTGAAGGGGGACAGCAGTGCACCCTCTGGGAAGCAATGGCTCTGTAGCACTGCTCCCTCCCCAGCTCAGGGCTGTCATCCTAAAACACTGGGACGATTCCTGCAGCAGCTGCTGAGTGAGGGGGAGGTGAACTGTGTTAAACCTCTGTGGAGAAGGAGAAAGAGAAGGTTGTCCAAGGCCAGACTTAAGGGTTGGGTCCTGACTTCGTTATCGGTTCCTTTCTCAGCACCTCCGTATTTATGCACCTACCCACTCATTTCACCGAGGTGAACAGCTGCTGGACTTCCTGAGCTCGCTTTTGAAGAGCTCTGGGATCCTCTGGTGGAGGCAATGTGGGGAGCAGAGGGGACGTGGTTCCTTACAGCTGCGGGTCCAAAGGGGTCAGAAGAGAGTGGTGCTGGTAACCTGCAGCCCAGCCCCAGCAGTTGCTGCCCTGGGTCTCCTTGGTCATCCGCTGCCCCCCCAAGCAGCCCCATGGCAAGAGAAGCTGGTTGAGGATGCTGGGGAATTCTCCATCAGTCACGGCAGTGGATTTGATCCGGGTGACTCTCCTGCAGGCTGCTCACTTTGATAAAACCCCTCTTAGTTTAGAGTGTGGAGTAAAACTACGGCTGTGCTGCAAACGACAGGCGGTGATAAACCCCGGGGCTGGGGACAGCCCCTTGCCGAGCCGCCGCTGCCCCTGCGCTTGCACGACAGTCTCTGGAAATACACTGCTTTATGACATGATCTGTTGGTTTGTCTCTCCCCATGGCTGCAGGCAGTGTCACAGGCTGCAGGCTCAGGAATGGCGCAAGATGTGTCATCTTGAGTGTGTGGTGGGCCACAGTACCCAACATCACCTTCCCCTTCTGTCCTGCACCTTCCAGAGCCAGAGAGCAAGGGTCCATGCTCTTCTCTGATGGTATCTTCATTGAGCCAGTGGTAAGCGATAGCTGAGAACCTCCCTTCCTCTTCCTCCTCCTCTTCCTCCCTGAATGAGGTCACTTGGTGGGAGGAAACGTCAGGTTTCCCTAAATGAATGAAATGCTCCTCTGTGGAAAGCAAAGAAAATTCTGCCCAATTTTAATCACAGAAATACAAATCCTCCCATAATTTGGGCTTGTACCACCTCTGAACCTCTCTGTAGTGTCCTCATGATCCTGCACACGAGGCTGGCAGGTTTCAACGGGCTTTTTGGGCTCTGTCGCACACAGGCACAACACTTCTTTTTGCTTTTCTGTTTACACACGCCAAAGCTGGTGCCCTTTAATCGCCCCGAGCCCTGATTCTGAGTGTGTGTGTGGTCTGACGTGAGCACTGTCAGTCTGAGCAGAGCAAAGTCCCCTCTCATTGCTGGACTGAACACTAGGAGAAGCTCAACCTCTTTTTTTTTTCTCAATAAGAAAGGTGAGCCTGATATTTTAAGGAGGGGGATGATGTTTTCTTGGTTGCTCTTGCAGCCTGTGTAAGGATGAGAGCCACCAAAGCCAGCGGAGCCACCACTGTGGCTGGGAACAGCGTGATGTGACCAAAAGCTCGTGTCAGAGCAGTAGGACTATAGGGTTGGGACCTGATCAGCGGACTGTTTGGACCATCCTGTGTTGCACCAGGAGCTGGTTTCGGGGTGTCACCCAGGGCTTCTGCTAGGTGACAGTTGGACTAGGTCACCACAGTGAGCTTAACCTGCTTCTGAGGGGTGTTAAGGGCGAGGTCCAGAAGTCTGGCTGCCCACAGAACTGAGTCCTGGTGCTCACTCCCCATAGTGATGTACAGATGTGAAGTATAGCCAGGCCCTATTGAGAGGACACTTCTCCTAAATAGCTGTGTTGATTCTACAGAGTTTGCTTCAGGGCTAACTACACATGGGCTACAACACAAGTCTCTCCCTTTCCTTCTTGGCCACCATCATCAACATTTTGATTTCCATTAATTCGTTATTTGTGGCAGAGTCAATTTTGCATCCAGAGGTTTGCTCATGTCTGCCTTGTGCCCCTGCTATAGGGCTGTCTTTATGTCAAGTGGTAGTAAATACTTTCTCCTCTTCATCAAATGTAGAATCTGAAAATCTGGTGGCACGGCCCCAGAACCACCTCTCCAATAACCTTTAGCTTGGGCAGAGACACTTCTTGATGCAGAAATCTCCTGGAGAGGCTCCCTGAAAGCTGAGACAGACCTTTCTGGTCAAAGTGGCTTCTCTCTTCCCACCTGTCACCCATGGTGCCTGAGAGCACCCTGTGGAAACAATCAAACCCTTGTGACAAGTTACAGATGAAATAACTGCTTCTAGGGCTTAGGAAGCTAATGGGGAGGGACAGCAGTGGGGAAGGGCTTTGCAGGGCCTGGGTGGGAGTTTTGCTGTGTAAGCAGCCCTGTAGCTGCTGGTGGTTTTGGGTGTTTCTCTCTGCAGAAGCTGTAGCAGAGCACTTCAGTCTGTACACAGTTAACTCTGACAAAATAATAATGAAAAAGAGGAGGCAGTGATGTTTGGAGTCACCACGTGGCCGTGAACATTTTGAGCAGCCGTCCAAGCCTGTGGGAAACAAGCTGTTATGCAACTCTTGACTTTCTGAGTGCATCTCCAATTTGGTTTAATTTAGTTTTGCAAATACACATGGTATGTCAGCAGCAGCAGCTGTGATAGAAGCCCAGGTGGCTACTGAAGGACAAAGACCTCGCTGTCTGCTGCATCCTCCCCACCACAGCTTAGCCTCTCTAAGTCACATTGCAGACACATGGGAGCTGACTCCTTGGAAATGGAAACCGGAGGAAAGGGAGAGCAAGGGTTTGTTACCATTGCACTGACCTTGGTCAGTCATCCCCATCCTGTCATTGCCTGGTGGTGACTCCTCAGTGCTACGTGTTAACTCTGAGCCTGTGGAGGTGGTCATCAAGACGTCCAGGTTATGAAACCAACAACTGCTGGTTGCTGATCCAGAGGTTGGGCCAGGAGATCACAGCGTTGGTTGTTGCTGCAAATCTCTACCTCAGCTGGGGAACCAAGTGGGTCTGGGTCCAAATGAGAGGTTCCTGCAGAGTGCTTTGGTTCCTGGCAGAGGCACCATCTCAGTAGGAGCTATGGTCCCTCCCGCAGCTTGCTGGCAGTACAGTTATTTACATTTTGGTACTGCTGTACTAGCTCTCTGGTTTTCTGTCTACTCTGAGCAGGGATTTGCTTCCTGTGGATCACCTTTCCCCTCTGCAGAACGAGCTGGGGGATTTGGCCAACCACTTCTGGTGCCCAACTCTTCGAGACAGGCTTTTCCTTATTCAGGCAGGTGTAGACTGAGCAAACCCTCATTCTTTAGAGGCTGAGGAGGGGTAAATAGGATCTGTGGTTGGGCTCTGGCACAGGAAACACTTCTGTAGCCGTGTGTGTGCTGTCCCTTCCTGTATGGCGTTGCTTTACGCTGTAGCAGAGCCAGGGCTCAGCAGCTGGAGCTTTTGTGCTGTGTCATTGCACATCCACTGCTCCCTCGCTGCCTGGAGATGTACATTTACAGGCTTCTTGCTGAAGCAGTGCGCTTCGGTGCAGCGAAACCTCTACTGGTTGGAGACTGAAAGTTTTTGTAGTTGCTTCCAAACTCTCTTAAGAATGTTGTTGATAAGTGTTACTGGCTCTTTGCACTTCACTGATGCTCTAAATATCGGCTCCCTGGCTGTGGTTGGAAAGGAGGAATGTGACGTTTGAAGATAAATGGTTTGCACTCTGCTTCTGCTTTAGGAGAGAGATATCTGGCCGAACTCATCAGCTGAAATTGTGGTGACCTTTAAGCCTCAGGAAGCCAGAGTCATCAGCAAATGGTCTACTGCAACATCTCAGGTATGGCTCCTATCTCCTGCTTCTGTGACCTACGGTGAAGGTGAGGCACAAATAGTGTCCCAGCCCTCCTGTTTCTCATGTACCTGCTCGGATGGGTCAATGGACCTTAGGTGGCCAAGCGTGAGGTGTCTGCAGAAGGACCATCTCTGGCCAACACATGCTTCTCTCTGAGTGGGAATTGTCACCCTGTGGCTCTGAGCCTGATGTCTGCAGGTAGCGTTGCACGGTGTGGGCTGTACTCAGCAGGGTGAGCTCCCTCCTGGAAATGGGAGTCTGGGCACTGTGCTGGGCAAATCTTGTGCTCATCCTGTCTGAGCAAAGTGCTGTAAGGCCTTTTTCTGGGCACAGTTCTCACTCACCTGCCCATTACACCATCCTCACCCTTAGAGAGCTGATCCCTTTGCTGTGCTAATGCTTGCTGTGAGGTTCGGGTCACTTTGTCCTTCCTCTGCACGGTGCCGTGTAAAGACGTTCCCGAGAGTGGGAAGTCACTCTCAGACTTGTGTCCAGGGAACACGACGGTTTCCCTATCTAAGAGAAAGAGGAGACGTGAGGTCCATGCTCCTCAGCACCCTCCTGAACCAAGCCTGGCTGCTGGAGATCACTGACCCAGCTGCTTCGGCGCTTTCCTTCCCGCTCCAAGCTGACGGGCACAAATGTCATGAAACAGCTCGTTATTTATACAGTAATTGCGCAGGGTTTACTTGGCAAATGCCACCTACGGTAATTGCACAGGGCTTGCGTTAACAAAGCATCTTCCTGCCCACCAGCTGCAGCTGTCAGAGCTCTGGAAGGAAAGTATTGATTTTGACAGAGTTACTTCCAAGGGATTCCACCCCACGCTGTGCTCCTGGCTTGGGGGTGTCCATGGCTTTGCTGCAGGGATCTCCAGGGGTTGTGCCAGGAGAGCTGTCTTGTTGGAGAGAAGTAGGGAAACTACTTGTGTACACCCCTGTTGTAGGTAACCGAGCTGGGCAAACGATCTGTGGTAGGAAAGAGGAACCTGCTCTTGAAATACCATAATGGGCTCTGGGGAGAGCTTAACTCTTCCACTGGCTCTTTGGAAACGGACCTCAAGGACATCATCTGAATTACCACCTATTCCCTGTCCCTTACAGAACAGAGCTGACCCATCATGTTGCCAGCCTGGAAACTGTCCCTGAGTCAGCATCCCTGGGCCCAAGAAGAGTGTAAAGAAGAGAACAGCAATCTTTAACTAGAGAGCAAATGAATTTGGCTCCTGGGTTCCTCTGAGAAGTGTGATCACCTTCCTGGTCCATTTGCATGCCAGTCACACATCCCTCTGGAGCAGGATGCGCAGGTGACATGCCTGCTCCTTGGTTGGGGACATTGGGAAGCTTTGTCCCAGCGTGGCACTGAACCATGCAGCTTGATCTCATGTCCCATGGGAAAAGGGCTTTGCTGGCCTCCACTTGTTTTTTTCTTGCAGTGACTCTGTGAATTGCTGAAGCAGCTGCTTCTGGATCAGGCGATTTGCAGAACTCCCCAGCACTGGGTGACTGGGCAAAGCTGGCAGATAAGTTCCTTGAAATTTGCTCTTGGCAAATATTTAAGCTCAAAATGGACTTTCTTAGTTATTCATGCAAATGAAGCTGTAGCTCCTCAGGGCTGGAAGGAAGCACCCTGGGGGCTCAGGCACCTGACACTCATTTTTAGGTTTGTCCACACTGTAACTGTCTAGGGTTACACCTTGCAACTGCCCTTTCTAAGCCACTTCTGCGGGGAGAAGCAAAATCCCCAGTGACAATCACCCCCCTTCCCTTCCAACAGCCCTGTTGGAAGCTGTCTGACACGGTGAGGTGAGAATTGTGCTCAGAGCCTGTCACAGAACACGAGGATATTCTGTGAACAAGGTGCTGAGTGTCAGAAAGCAACAGAAGTTGCTAAGGATTTTGGCAGCCAGAAAACCACCTCTGTGTATTTGCAAGCAAGGCAGCAATGCAGACCTGTGCTCCTCACGTGATGTGACAATGCTTTGTTCATCCTGAGATCCAAATTCTTGCTCCGGTGTCTGTGGTGTGGCTTTGGGATTGAGGCTATGGAGGCTGTAGCCCTCCGTGCCCTTGGTCTGTGTGCTCCAGGACATGTTATGGTGGGAGCATCAGTGGTGCCCTGACTTCAGACAAAAGCTTGTCGCTTGGAAATCTTGGCTGTTTCCCATGAGCTTTGTTGTCTTAGACCCTGAGGTTTTAATGAAGATTAAATGAATAGCCGCACATGATGCAAGGTGAAGAAATCTCTGGGCAGTGAGCACCCTGCACTGCCTGTTTACTCAACATCTTTGTCGGTGACATGGACAGTGGGATGGAGTGCACCCTCAGCAAGTTCGCCGATGACACCAAACTGTGTGGTGCTGTCCCCACGCTGGAGGGGAGGGATGCCATCCAGAGGGACCTTGACAGGCTGGAGAGGTGGGCTGGAGAGGAACCTCATGAGGTTCAAGCAGACCAAGTGCAAGGTCCTGCATCTGGGTCGGGGCAATCCCAGGCACAACTACAGACTGGGCGGAGAGTGGCTCCAGAGCAGCCCTGAGGAGAAGGACTTGGGAGTGCTGGTGGATGAGAGACTCAACATGAGCCGAAAATGTGCTCTTGCAGCCCAGAAGCCAACCACATCCTGGGCTACATCAAAAGAAGCGTGGCCAGCAGGTCGAGGGAGGGGATTCTCCCCCTCTACTCTGCCCTCGGGAGACCTCACCTGGAGTACTGTGTCCAGTGCTGGAACCCCCAACACAAGAAGGACATGGACCAGTTAGAGAGGGTCCAGAGGAGGGTCACAAAGATGATAAAGGGACTGGAGCACCTTTCCTACGAGGACAGGCTGAGAGAGTTGGGGCTGTTCAGCCTGGAGAAGAGGAGGCTCCGGGGAGACCTTCTAGCGGTCTGCCAGGACCTCAAGGGGGCCTACAAGAAAGATGGGGAGAGGCTGTTCAGTAGGGCCTGTTGTGACAGGACAAGGGGAGATGGTTTCAAAATAGAGGGAGAGAGCTTTAGATTGGATATTAGAAAAAAGTTCTTTACTGTAAGAGTGGTGGAGCACTGGAACAGGTTGCCCAGGGAGGCGGTGGATGCCCCATCCCTGGAGACATTCAAGGCCAGGTTGGATGAGGCCCTGAGCAACCTGATGTAGTTGGGGGTGTCCCTGCTTCTTGCAGGGGGGTTGGACTGGATGACCTCTGGGAGTCGCTTCTAACCCTAATCATTCTATGATTCTATAATATCTGTGAAAGGGAAATACTCAATACTAATGCAATTAGCACCTGAGCTGTGAATTGTAACTCTCATCTCTACTGTCAGCTGGGCTTTGGCTGTGTCCACTTGCGTGGCAAGTTCACCACAAGCTTCCTGGCTCTCTGGCATTGGCTGTTATCCAACAGCCTCATCCCTTGGATGAGAGTCCAGAAAGACAGGCACTGTTGAATAGGTTGTGGCAAAGGTTATACAAAACTTTTGAGGTTTCCCTGTTCTTGTGCACATCCCTTGCCCCAAAGGTGTCAAGATGCTCTGCCTGCTCCAGGCAGCCTTTGGATTGGCAGGTCACAGCTAGTAGGGAGCTTCACCTTGCTTGGGATCATACTTCTCTGCTTCTGTGCCACCTGCATCAGTATAAACAGTGGATCTTTGTCTTCAGTTCTGTTTCCTGAGCTTTATGCCTCCCCTGAATGGATTTCTGAGCTCATCTAAGCACACGGGAAAAGATTCAGAGATGATGTATGAAGCTCAACATTGTTTTTTCAGGGTTCAAACTGATGGTTGAATTAGCAACCAGCTCAAGGGGTTGGTTGGAGAAAGCAGCTCAGAAGCCCATCTCCCGAGGGAAGGGTCCTGTATCTTCCCCTGGAGCATCTAGGGCTGATCCCTGCCAGGCCTGAGTTGGAGACTAGACCCTGGGAAATCCAGGATGAGGGAATTGCTGTACTGACACGGCTGTCTCTCTGCAGGTCATGAGACCAGGCTGCCACTGCTCATCAAAGCGACAGGCCTTGGGCCTTGGCTGAGCTTCAGCTTCGAGCAGCTGGACATTGGGAAGGTTTTTATTGGAGCAGTGAACAACTATGAGGTGAGCTGTGGGGGTTGTCAGGGCTGGGGCTGGAGCCTGGTGGGATTTCTGGCAGCTCAGGGGGTTGTGGGAAGGGTGTATTCAACATAATAGTCAACTCCTGGGAGTTTCACGAAGTCCAGCTACTTCTGATGGGGTCTGAAAGGTGGGGATGTTGCTCAGGAAACCCTAATTCCTGCTTGTGGGCAACCTCCTTTGGAGAGCAGCTGGGAAGTGTCATGCAAAGAAAACCCCACCCCACAAACCCACCTCCAGAAACACATGAAAGTAGCACTGGGACAAAACGATGAGTGCTCAGAGGCTTCTGTTTCCATCTTAGGTGCAATGCACCTTAGTGTTCTGGCTGCTGAAAAGCAGCTGGAACAGATTTACAGTGCTTCAACTCGAGTCCATTGCAAAGGGGTGTCAGTTAAGTGTCTCCTACCAATGGAAAGCCAAGCAGCCTCCCAGTCCAGAGCCATCCCGAGCCAAGAAATGGGAGTCCTTCCCCTTGCTGACTTGTGTCTCGCCACCATTGAGACGTGGTGCATCTCTAAAAAAGCAAAGTGACACTTGAAATGAAGAAAAGGACCTTTATATATATTTATATATATTATATATAAATATGCCTCCCCCATCAATGGTGTCAAGTCTTCTGCAGCAAAATAAAACAGAGCAATTGAAAGAGGTAGAAAATGAGGCGATACATCATGCCAGACACCTTTAAAAGCTTGAGCATGGCAGGGAAGGACACATTAAGGTGTTTTCTTACCAGAAATTGTGCACTAAGTGCATTTTTAGTGCTGATACTTCATAGAGTCTCTCTACATCACTTTATTATTCTCATTACCTGAGAAAAGGTGAATAAGCAGACGGTGCGGTTAGTGCTGTCCTAAGCAGCTAGACTGGAGGAGAATCTCAGCTCAGTGCACAATCCCTATGTGCGATGTGTAACCAAGGTGTAAAACATATGAGAGGAGAGAGTAGCTTTGGAGTTTGGATATGTGAATATTTTCAGCAGCAGCTGCAAAATTCAGAAAAGAAGGGATAATTCTATACTTCTCTCTCGTTTTTTCAGACAGGTTTGACAAGGACAAGTTGAAGCTCTGTGTCAGTGGAGCAAAGCCAGAGACTATATGAAGTTATCACTGTTATTTTGTGGAAAAAATACAAAGGCAGAACTTGTTCTGTTGTGTTTTCTTTTACTCTTCTTCCAAACAGCAGCACCATGGCATCTTCTGCCTTTTATAGGGGTGTATTTTCTTATTAGAAACCAAACAGGTCCCCCGTAAGAAAGGCAGATTCCTCAAAATTTCCATTTTGTCTCCTTGCTGCTGCAGATGATCCTGTTCAACAAAGGACCCATCAATGCTGTCTTCAACTTGGTTCCTCCAGCTACAGTTCTGGGGTCCTGTTTCGCTTTTGTCCCCAACAAGGGCAAGATTGTGCCAGACAGTCTCCAGGTCATCAAGATCTCCTTCAGTTCTACCATCCTAGGGCTGTTCATGGAAGAATTCAAGTTCAGTGTGAATGGATCCCCTGAGCCTGTGACCTTGATGAACAGATGAAGGGGTTTATAGGAGCTTGGTGAGCACATCTGGAGTTACCTTGGGGTTGTCACCTCCCACCTGCCTCATTTTCTGGTGAAGCAGAGATAAAAAGGTGTTGTGAGAGGTCTTGGCATGGGGATGCCAGGATCAGAGCTGAGACTTTTTACCCTTGACTCCAGTGTGAACCTCGTGGCTGAGGAGAAATGACTGTGCCTCCTACCACCACCAATAGCCAGTTTGTCTGGGGTGCCTCTGGGAAGCACCTTGGCCTTCATGGTTGAGCCGGGGTGGCTGTTTGACTCTCCAGGATGCTCTTTGTAGTTTGTTGACAGTAGGTTCCTTCTGTGACCCTTTGGCACCTCAGTGTGAGGACCTTGGGCCTTTAAGTGACTGCCCGTGCTGGGAAAAGTGTTAACTGGAGAGCATACAGGAAAGGTGTGGAGATGCCTGCTGCCCAGAGCGGGGACCAGGGGCTGGTACCTCCTGCCCTCTTGGGCCGTGGCAGATGTGTGATGGGCGGTAGATTGCCTTCACATGGGACATCCCAGACTGAGCAAGGCCAAAAGGGCTTTGGAGGCCCTTGAGCAATGGACTGGCCTGGGTGATTCTGCAGCCAGGAGCAGTGTGTTTTCAAGTCCTCTGTTAATCATCCATCCCAACTGGGTAGGAGCAGCCTCAAGGTCACCTCTCATGCTAATGCGTTGGGTCGAGCCGTCCCCCTGGCTCCCGTGCAGTGAGCGCTGCGGGACCTCCTTTC
The DNA here is from genome assembly GCA_013399135.1 of Heliornis fulica. Taxonomy (NCBI): domain Eukaryota; kingdom Metazoa; phylum Chordata; class Aves; order Gruiformes; family Heliornithidae; genus Heliornis; species Heliornis fulica. The sequence continues at coordinate 25,955 of VXBZ01007843.1, read as the reverse complement.
TGCAGCTGGAAAAGTGCTGATGCGGGAGATGGGGAGCTCTGCAGCAAGAGCATGGGCATCATCCCATGGACTGGTGCCACTGCACAAGATAATCCTCACCGAGCCAAAGGGGAGGGGAAAAAGAAAAGGCTGATAAGAGAGGCAAAGCTCACTTCTCAGGACCACAGCGGTGCATAAAGATGTCCCAGTGGGTTGTAACCACGGGCTGGTGGGATATTGTGGTGTAGGCAGGAAAGCTCTGGGGCTGGCTGTGCCTCCTCAGCAGCCAGAGAGATCAAGGTAATAAAGAAATGAAAGGAATCTTCCCAAGAAGGTAAGAGAAAGGGATAAAAAAGACCAGGAAGGTTATTACTTCAAGAGAGAATGGGGAGCAGATCTGACCTCGGTAGAGGAACAAGTCTGTTTGCTCAGTGTTTGGAGGGAAAGTGATGCTTTTTTTGGAAATCAAGAGGGAACATTTTGCAATCAAATAATTTCTTCTTCTCTGTCCCTCCCTCAAATTGGTCACGGGATGTTATTGCATAAGCAGCTTTCTCCTTGAGCAAGGGCAGGTGTTGCTTGTAAAGATGCACTTGTCACAGGTAGGAATGAGCTGTCAGTGGGATGGCTGGATGCTGGTTGCACCACGGCCATGTGAAATGGTCCTGGTGTCCCCAGCCATGCCCTGGCCCCAAGCGCACCCTCCTCTTCTTTGGGGCCATCCTGGCCTGTTCAGCCTCGCCCTGAGCTCGCTGCAGACCTTGAAAGAGGATTGCTGGACCTTTTTGATTTAGTTCTTCCCCACCCTTGTTCTTCCCCCATCCTGGATGGCAGTTCCTGTGCATCCCATGTGATAGAACCCCGTCATTCCCACATGCTCCCACATCCCTGTCCCCCGGCAGTGATCCACATCACAACCCACTGCTCCCTGCGATGGCATCTGCCTCCTCGGTTTCTCGTCTCGCCTGTTTCAAGGATCCCTCCCCAGCCTTTTGCTCTCATTCTGCAGCCCCACAACTTGTGCTGTCAGCTTTCCAGCTCAAGCTTCAAGACATCCACCCACCCGCTACAGCTGAGCCCCCTCCTTGGGGGGTTTTGAGTGCTGGATTTAGTCCTGTGTGGAGAGAAACTCCCAGTTCCCTCTGCAGGATGTGAGCCTGCTTGTGGGACATGGGGCTGTGAGGGAGGGAATGAGGATGAGGGTTCATGCAGTTCCTCGCCCGCCTTGTTATCCTTCCCGCTCTGCAAGGACCCCCCTCTCCCTTCACAAGTGCCTTAATGCCGCTATAAGATGCGGTTGTTGCCAAAACCGCCATGTTTCCCCCATCCCTTGCAAGCGGTGCTGTTCTTGTCTGCCGTGTGTGGAGCTCTGGGCTGGCTCCTCACCTGGACCTTCTGGGCAGCTGCTTGGGTTTGACTCGTGCCTGCATACAGTGCACTCAGCAGGAATGGCAGCCACTTTGAAGGCTCATCCTTGGCACTTTCCCAGCGTGATCCCCAGTCGCAGTTTGGAGGTAATTTTCCATCGTTTCCTGGCAAGCGCCGTGATGGAAAGCAGGTCTGTTCCCATCACTCCATCCCGAGTAAGCTGCTGGGCTTGGGAGTCAGGTCTGACCTTCTGAAGTCCTTGGGGAGGGAACTTCAGCATCAGCAGGGACCTCCTACTGAATCTCAGGAGCTGATGAGGCTCCAAGAGGCCATAATTAGCATGGATGGAAACTCCAGACAGTCGTTCCTGTCACCCCCACCCCTCCCTCCCTGAGTGCTTCCGACTCAGCAGTTGGAAGGTGCCCGAATTGTAGGTGGTTGTTCTTTAAATGGAAACCAAACCCAGGGCCCCAGCGCTTGTTTTCTGAATGGCTGCTGGAAGTGGAACTCCATGGATGAACACATGTCCCTCCTGCAGGATCTGGGCTCTGTTCGTGTGTGGAACGGGTCTAAAACTGGGACGCACTGTTCACTGTGGTGCCCAGTTTAACTGGGAGACAGCTGGGCTTGGTGGGCATCAGCTGTGAAATAAATTCATGACTGTTGTGAGGCTCCAAGTGCCAGTTTCAGGTGACATTGGGAGTTTTGGAGTTTGGAGCTGAGTTAAGGCTGGGTGAGGAGGTACGGTGGGTTCAGGACCCCCGTGTTTGGATTAGGATGTGTTGCTCTCGGCTGTGTCAGCTGGTGACAGGCTGATGCTTTCCTGTGAGACTTGGTTGTCCACTGTGTAGAATTGTTGCTGCTCTTGTTGGGGTGGGTCTGGGCGCTCCCCTGGATTCTCATGGTTGTGTGGATCCAGATCTTCTGAGAAGATGCTCAATGGTAACACCGGTTCCAGCTGAGAAGCAAGGAACCTGGGGAGGTTATGTGCAATTAATCTGCTTTCGTGTGGTACAAACCAGACAGGGATCTCCTGGAGAGAGTCCAGCAGAGGCCACAAGGATGATGAAGGGCCTGGAGCATCTCCCCTGTGAGGAAAGGCTGAGTGAGCTGGGGCTGTTCAGCTTGGAGAAGACTGAGAGGGGATCTCAGCAATGTTTATCAATATCTGAAGTGTGGGAGATAAGGAGAGATGGCCAACCTCTTCTCAGTGGCCTGTGGGGACAGAACAAGGGGCAATGGCCACAAGTTGGACCACAGGAAGTTCCACACTGATGTGAGGAAGAACTTCTTCCCGGTGAGGGTGACGGAGCCCTGGGACAGGCTGCCCAGGGGGGTAGTGGAATCTTCTTCTCTGGAGATATTCACGACCTGTCTGGACACTGACCTGTGTGACCTGCTCTGGGGAACTTGCTTTGACAGGGCGGTTGGATTCAATGATCCCTCGAGGTCCCTTCCAACCCCGACAGTTCTATGAAATTCTGTGAAATCTGTCAGTGAAATATGGGTGGGGAAACTGAGGCACAGATCCATCACGTGTTCAGGGCCCTTCACTTGACCAAGCTCAGCCTTGTGTCCCCTGACCTGACACGGTGCCNTCTGGGGAACTTGCTTTGACAGGGCGGTTGGATTCAATGATCCCTCGAGGTCCCTTCCAACCCCGACAGTTCTATGAAATTCTGTGAAATCTGTCAGTGAAATATGGGTGGGGAAACTGAGGCACAGATCCATCACGTGTTCAGGGCCCTTCACTTGACCAAGCTCAGCCTTGTGTCCCCTGACCTGACACGGTGCCCTAAGCCACATCTGATAGCTCCTGACCACATTGCTCTGGCTGCCTCCTGTCCCCATGGATGCCGTGCTGAGCACGAGGGTGAGGGATGGTTTGAAACCTGCCGTGGGTCTGACACCGGCTCTTACCCACCCGAGCAGTGGGGAGAGATGAGAGCTTTGCAGTTCTCTTTAACCAAGCTGGTGCCTCGTCTCTCTGTCCTCACAGGGGCTGTGTCATTGGGCCAACTTTCCATTTTGATGTGCCTTCCCTGGACTTTGGTGACGTCTCCTTCCATGAGTGTCCCCTGGGTTTGGACCGCGCGTCAGAAGGTCCATGTGTTCCTGAAAGGGAGCACATTTCACCTCAGAGCATCCGCACCTTGTGTTCCTCTGCAGCAGCAGCCTTCAGGGTGTTAGAGACGGGGCTGCTCACCCTTGGCAGCAGAATAGCCCTGAGGGTCCTGTCCCAGGAGAGCCCCGGGGATGGGTGATGGAGGGGGCAGAAGGACGATGAAGTGGCTATAGCTGCTGCTCTGGGTAAATGTGAGGACAGGACACCATTCACTGGCCTCACCCTAGGTGTGAGCTGTTAATTAGTACTGTGAGGGCACGTCTGTTACCACCTACCCGGTAATATGCCCAAGCCATAGCTCTGGGACAGGCACTGATGTCCCTGGGGATGTGGGCTCCTTCTCCATCCCCCAAAAGCCCCTCTCTGCTGACAACACTGGTGGCTGAGCATCCAGAGCGCTGTTGAAATGCAGATTCTGGTTCTCTATCTCTGTCTCACAAAAGGCTTTTTACTATGCTGATCTGAAGTTTAAATGTGAAATCAATTGTGTAGTGATTGAAGGGTCATTGTCATCCTGCACCCAGGATGTCTCCGTGTTGTCATGCTGTTCCTGGACTTCTTAAGAAAAGTCATTACCTCTCTGGAGCTGGTTCCTCCCTACATCTCCACTCTGCCGCTCCTTGGTTTCCTTCAGAAGGAGTGAAACAAGAACCACACCAGGCAGAAATCTGGTTATACACCAGGAGATGCATCCTGCCTGATCTGGTTGCATCCCAAGGAAGGGATCTCCATCATCAGCCTGCAGCAGAACTGAAGTGAGGAGTAATTCCTTGCTTGGCTTCTCAAGGCCAGGAGGGAGGTAATTAGCTGTAATTCAGATGGAAGAGAGCTAACCTCCAGGCACAGTTTTACTCTTTGCCCCAGGGATTGTGGGATAATTGGTGCATAAACCCATATCCCTGTCTTCTCCCCAGGCTTCCCTTGCACCTTGTCACATCACCTCACAAACACCTCCTTGGTGCCCATGATGTTCAACCTTTGCATCCCCAGGGATGGCTCAGGAGAGTGCAGCACTACCAATTTTATTTGGCTGATGGACAAGAATCCACAGTCCTGGAGAACGGGAGCTCCAGGTCATGCCAAACTGATGGGATTTGCCATCGCGCCTTGCAGAGGGACCATCTGCTCCAGGGATCCATGGATATCAAGGTGTGGGGAGAACGCGGCCATACATGCTACAGCAGATGGAGCTGAGGCTTCCCTGGTGTACAGGGGTTGGGACTTTAGTGCTACAGGCATGACAGGAGTAAGACATATGGGCCTTTGTTGGCTGGGTTGGTGTGGGAGGTCTCTGAAGGACCATCATTTTGTTTCCAATGTCATCATCAGCTGGAGGTCGTGTGCCCTGCGGTCAAGTGCAGAAGCCACTTGCGTGTTTGAGAGCTGCGTAGAGCGATTTCTTTGGTGTAACGTGGGCAGAGGACAGATGAGGACAGAGGCTGGCTGTTAGGAAGAGAGGTGTCATTGTCTAAAGCAGTTTGCTTTTCTTCCTGGCCTTATTTCTCCTCCCAGGAGGAGCTGTATTCCCTGGAGCCATCTCCAGCGGGGCTGAGAAAGCTCTGGCTGCAGTGACCGGCACCACATCTTCTGGGGCTGCATTTTGCCCTTGCTGTAAAGCTGAACTTGTTCTGTTGGAGGCAGCACTTTTCCTCTGGATTTGTGCTGTTTTAGTTGAGATTAAAAACGAGTCCTTTCATTTTAATATCCTGCTGAGTAGAGCAGCATCTAATGATGCTTTAATTCAGCTTACACACGCCCTGTGAACCGCACGGGGTGTGTAGCCAAGTGGATGCTGTCAGAAGCCCTTTATTGCACTCAGACTGTGCTCTGCACACGGACCCGCAGAAGGATTGGGGCAACCCCCTTCTTTTCCTTAACACGGAACGAGAGCTGAGAGACACAACATGTGAGACGATGGTTTTCAGGAGCCATGAAGTTACTTGACACTCTTCTCTTTCGCCAGGTCACCCTGTGCTCCAACACGGTGAAGGAATATGAGTGGGTGCTGGTGGTGGATGTGGATGGTGTTGGCAAGGAGGTGCTGGCACTGCGCCTCACAGCCAGGTATCTGTGCTTTGTGGCTTGTTGTCTCTCCTGGTGCATTGTGTGTCCTCACCTCCCATGGGGTTTGCAAACACCAGCTCCAAATGAGAAGCAATGCTTAATGAGCTCGTTAGGCAAGGCTTTGAAAGCAGCCAGTGCTGAGGAGCATCTGTGCTCACCAGACAGGCACAGCCCCCAGCCTCTTTCGAGAGGGAACAGTAATGATATTAATTATCAGACTATTTCTTTGGTGCATGAGGTGGAACAAACTTCCAAGGGCTGTCTCTCCTCCTTCCTGCAAGTGGGGGAACTCGTGCCAGGTTGTGGCCAAAGCACAATGTCCATTTGGGACACGGCGAGCAGCCCGGTGTCTGGTTCTCTTAATGAAGGCACGTGCAAATGGGGAGGGGTCTTACAGCTGGACTGGTGAGAGGAAAATAAGGGTAAGATCTTCCAAAGGGAAAAGCTGTCCTCGATGAGAAGGTGAGCTCAGGTTTTGACACTTCCCTCTGGTTCTTCTGAGTGTGAATGTTCTTGGACTTAAGCCAGAAGTTGTTCTTGTGGCAGCCAGATTGGATCCCATTGTGCTGCAGTGGGTGTCAGTGTAGGATGTGGCTCACTGGTGCTTTTTCCCTGTCTGGTCAGTGCCTGGGCTATGATTTTTAAAATATTTAAAATATTAAAATATAGCTCACTGTGTAAAGCAGGGGCTGCCTCAGACCCTCCATTGCTGGGCCAAGCAGTTGAGGTTCTTCGGGCACCTTTTTTGGAGAGGAGGGAGTCGTTTCTGCTGAGATACTGGGCAGTGATGAGCATTGGTCCTTGGTGGGATGGCTTCCCCAAGGCTTAGAGCTTGCTGTGGGACTGTCAGGCGGGTCCATGCAGACCTCCTGGGGCCAGGCTGTCCCTTGGACAGCTCTGGGGCAGGGCACAGCGCTCTGCCGGAGAACTTGGCCACGGTGGGAGGGCTCTGCGGGGCTGAGACTCTGAGTTTGCCCCTCCTTCACAAGAGGAGGGTAAATAAAAGGGAATAAAAGAAGTTGAAGGTGATTAATTGCTGCCGGGGTATTAAATGTCTGTTTGACAGTGACAAATGTGTTGTGCTCTGCTTGACACTATTCTGGGAGCAAACAAATCCTATGTTCTCTCAGCGTCTCTAATTCCCTTTGGGTCATCTCTGCCTAGATGCATAGTTCCTCTGCTGGAAGTGCTCAGCCCCATTGTGATGTTTGGTTGGTGCTTTCTGAACCTCCCATATGAGCAGACGCTGACCCTTGTGAAGAACAGCCACGTTCCAGGCAGCTACAGGCTTCTTCCTCAGATTTGGCATCGCCCCCTGCCCTCAGAAGTTACATAGGGCCTTATTAAGGGGGTAAAAAAAAAAAAAGAGAGAAAAGTGAA